>JAGTTF010005421.1:0-11550 GCA_019095985.1 Streblospio benedicti | reverse complement strand
ATTTGGCCCGGGGGCCCCCCCTTTTTTTTCCCAGGGTTCCCCAAATTGGCTAGGGGAAAAATTTTGGGGGTTTGGGCCTAACTATCAACCAGTGTAATGCAAGGTGTCGGTGTAATGGGGGGTAGTAACAACATACAACGTAATACTCCCCCCTCGTTGCGTCAGGTCAGGTCGGCGTTGCGGAAAAAGTTCGCATCACAGGGTTCGGGACAAAGTTGGCGGCGGGTTCATGTTATTCAAAGGCCGTCCGCGGGTGTTGATTTTTGGTTGATTTCTTGGTTTTATAAGCCTTCTGTGCAGGCGTGAGAACACCTCAAGCCCGTCCCCAACTTGGTTAGCTCTGACGGGTTTTCTTGGGCATTCTGCTTTTGTTTTTCGTTTTTTTGCCACTAATAGGCATCCGGCCAGAATCTCACATAATACACATAAGCTATGCGATGCCATAGGCTATCACGATGTGCGTTATTGCCGACGTGATGAGATCCTAGTCCCACGACACCAAACTGTGAACAAATTCTATAGGGGGCTTGGGCCTCGGCCATGCGCCAGACGTGCTGCATCGCACCCGACCTCGTTGTGCGAGCCTACTTCCACGTTGAGCAGACCGGCTCGTAGCAGCAGGGCTTGTCACCAAGCCAGCGTATTTCCCCATTGTTGTGTTGTTTTTTAGAAGAGACCTCGTTCACTACTACGATGCGACAGTAGCTTCACTTTTTTATGGCAAGGCTCTATGACCAGTGATCCACCAGGGGTTTCTGAAGGGCCCTGTCTACACAAAAGGGACTTCGCACTGATGCTGACACATACCACGTATAGCGAGAAGAATGCCGACACACGCACAAGCGTGAGGTGATGCAACTGTGGGGGCCTAGCCATCAGCTAGGCCAATGGCTGGCCCCGTGAAGATGGTAGATTGAGCTATCCCCCCACGTACACTGGCTTGTATAATTAATTGCGTCCGTCCATCCATCCGTCCGTCCGTCCGTCCATCCATCCGTCCGGTTCGTTTACCCCTCTACAGGTCGCATCGTTTGAGCTAGGATGCTCAAATTCGGCATGTCGGTTGGAAATGGTGACCACAAGAACCCTATTTCATATGGGCCCAAACGGTCCATATTTGGGCCCATTGGGCCCATTATTGGGTCCATTTTACTAGTGAATCACATTCTTATTACTATTTGAATGCACCATTAAAATCAATATTCTATAACCACAAACTCCAGACACAGCGGCTCCAAAAAATGTATCCACTTCTTGGTAATAGATGATACTGCTATAAATCAATAATCAGCCAATATTGACAGTGACATTCAGTGTATTAAACACTGGTTTGCCCTCACCGGGGCGCTTTTTCATTTTATACACTGGCTTGTACCCAATTAATTAAAATGCGTCCATATATTGTCCGTCCGTCCATCCATCCATCCGTCCGTCCGGTTCGGTTTACCCCTCTACAGGTTGCATCGTTTGAGCTAGGATGCTCAAATTTGGCATGTTGATTGGAAATGGTGACCACAAGAACCCTATTTCATATGGGCCCAAAATGGTCCATATTTGGGCCCATTGGGCCCCGATTATTAGGTCCATTTTACTAGTGAATCACATTCTTATTACTATTTGAATGCACCATTAAAATCAATATTCTATAACCACAAACTCCAGACATCGGCTCCAAAAATGTATCCACTTCTTGGTAATAGATGATACTTTATAAATCAATAATCAGCCAATATATGAACAGTGACATTCCAGTGTATTAAACACTGGTTTGCCCTCACCAGGCGCTTTTTCATTTTCATTCCAGTGTTTTATACACTGGCTTGTTTAATATCTGGTAATTGCGTCCGTCCATCCGTCCGTCCGTCCGTCCTCCGTCCAGTTCGTTACCCCTCTACAGGTCGCATCGTTTGAGCTAGGATGCTCAAATTTGGCATGTCGGTTGGAAATGGTGACCACAAGAACCCTATTTCACATGGGCCCAAATGGTCCATATTTGGGCCCATTTGGGCCCATTATTAGGTCCATTTTACTAGTATTCAATATGCTTTAGCCAGCATATGGAAAAATCAATATCATAAGGCAGCAACATTAGTCTAGCCTGGTGCTGTTAGCTGCTGAAATATGAATATTGATTTTTTGACAATATATATACAGTGGCATTCCAGTGCTTTTCAGGTATAAAACACTGGTTTGTCCTCACCAGGGAAATTTTCATTTTTATTTTTTTTTTGGAGCAATACTTTTTAAAACCCTTTCAAATGAATAAAATGAATATTGAAACGTAATCTTCAGAAAAATGGTACCTTTTCACTTTTTGTAACAAAAGAGAATCTATGCCACTGTTTGGAAATTCATTGTGGGCTTTTCATAAATACAATGATTTTGAGGAGGACATAGGTCCAGTGTTTTATACACTGGCTTGTACCCAATTAATTGCGTCCATCCGTCCATCCGTCCGTCCGTCCATCCGTCCGTCCGGTTCGTTACCCCTCTACAGGTTGCATCGTTTGAGCTAGGATGCTCAAATTTGGCACGTCGGTTGGAAATGGTGACCACAAGAACCGTATTTCACATGGGCCCAAACGGTACATCTTTGGGCCCATTTGGGCCCATTATTAGGTCCATTTTACTAGTATTCAATACGCTTTAGCCACCATGGAAAAATCAATATCATAAGGCAGCAACATTAGTCTAGCCTGGTGCTGTTAGCTGCTGAAATATGAATATTGATTTTTTGCATATTCATGAGATATTCTATAGCTACAAACTCCAGACACATCGGCACCTAAAAATTCACCCTCTTGGCAGTGGATGATGAGGACATTATGATAAAAAATAACTATCTTTTTTTCCCCACTCATTGAGAAAATTATGCCAATTCAGTGCCGATTTGGTTTTGTGCCAAGATCTCTGGAATCCTGTGACCACATGGTCAATTTGCATCAAGTCAGTACTACTTAGTAAAGAACTAAGGAATATTCTATTAATTTGAACCAAAGTTATACAGAATACTTAATCATTAAATTAATGAAATATACTCTGTATTAGGAATATCTTCACAACCACGTTCCAATTAAGTGCCCTGTGGACTATACAATATGTAATTATGAATTTTTTATTGATTTCCCTCCTGGTCCATAACTTTTCTTGGAAAATAGGGTGTTGGCTATGAATTTTTTATTGATTTCCCTCCTGGTCCATAACTTTTCTTGCAAAATAGGGTGTTGGCGTCCCCTCTTAGCATTTTATTCTAGACAGCTGTATTTTCATAATTTGTGCATAAATTCTAGTTGTTGATTTTGTTGATTGCATGGATAAGCTAAAAATAACAAATGAATATTTTATGTGGATAAATTTGTGTATAAATATTTTGCGTGGATAAAGTTGTGAATAAATATTTTGCATGGATAAAGTTCAAACTTGCAGTGGATAAAGTTGTGTATAAATATTTTGCATGGATAAAGTTGTGAATAAATATTTTGCGTGGATAAAGTTCAAACTTGCAGTGAATTATTAGCTATTACGCCATTCTATGTTCTATTTATTCTATTAATATTAAGTGATTGATATTTGCTGTCTTGAATATTTATAACTAAAATGCCAAAGTACAAAAAACAAAGTCCACAAACAAAACGGAGTAAAAAAAAACATGCGATGCATAATTTAAGGACAAGATTGTCAACTGTTTCCACTCCTTCAATAGGACAGGTAAGTCTTTATCATTCATATTTTATAACAAATACTATTCAGTGCTGTGTAATTGAATTAATGCTCCAATCATTCAGTTTGCCAAATATATGTGGTTGACAGTAGACAAAATTATCTCTTCTGCACCAAAACAGGATAATGATGAGCAATTATCAAAACCATCGACATCAAGAACATGTGTTGAAGACCCTGATGATCGCGCTACAGAAATGCAAGATGATGAGCCAGCATCAAGTTTGCACCCAAAACCGTCAACATCAAGATTGCAGCCAAGAAGTGCAACATTTTCAAGACCTTCAACATCACAACACGAAATGGAACAAGACCCTGATAAATCTACGCAATCCCAGGTAATATGTCCATATTGTATATAAATCATTTAGTACACATATCAGGACCATGAATAGGAAAAAAATCATACTTCTCCATCAGACAGGTATCCTGAAAAATATACCCGTCCTAATTAAGATTTACACGTCCATATTAAGAGACATCATGTAAATACAATTGAAACTGATGTCTGGGGTGAATAAGAATACTCGTCCATAGGACAAGTAACTCAAAAATTTTACCCATCCTGACAACACAAATACCCGTCTCGGACTATAGGACGGGTAATTATCCGTAGTCCTACATATGACTCTTAAATGTTTTGGATTTTGTCTGTCTATCACACCTGATGTATCAATCACATCAGGGCAGTTTCACTATGATACTACTAAAACCTTACATTTGTTTGTTAGTTACTCATATAATAAGGCCATATATTCATCTTAATTCTTTCTCATGGTTCAACATATCATACTAATAATTCAGGTATCACTTCGATATGACCGTAAAAGAAAGATGGCTGCTCATCAAGATAAAGACAAAGCAGATCAATTGAGAGAAGTAGACCCTGATAAATCCAAGCAATCCCAGGTAATATTTCCATATTGTATATAAATCATTTAGCATGCATATGACACTTAACTGTGTCTTTTTTTGTCTGTCTATCATAATTTGTCTGTCTATCACACTTGATGCATCAATCACATCACTGGGACAATTTCACTATAATACTACTAAAAACTTACATTTGTTTGTTAGTTACTCATATAATGAGACTATTTAACTTAATTCTTTCTCATGATTCAACAAATCTTACTAATATTTAAGGTATCACTTCGATATGACCGTAAAAGAAAGATGGCTGCTCGTCAAGACAAAGAAAAGGCAGAAAAATTAGGGAAGTAGAGAGAAAAAGTAAAGAGTGTGCTCGTCAAGACACAGAAAGGGCAGAAAAATTGAGGGAAGTTGACAGAAAAAGTAAAGAGTGTGCTCGTCAAGACAAAGAAAGAGGGAAGCAGAAAAAAAGAGAGGGAAGTACAGAAAGGGCAGAAAAATTGAGGGAAGAGTGTGCTCGTCAAGACACAGAAAGGGCAGAAAAATTGAGGGAAGTTGACAGAAAAAGTAAAGAGTGTGCTCGTCAAGACACAGAAAGGGCAGAAAAATTGAGGGAAGTTGACAGAAAAAGTAAAGAGTGTGCTCGTCAAGACACAGAAAGGGCAGAAAAATTGAGGGAGGTAGATAGAAAAAGCAAAGTACGTGCCCGTGAAAATCCTGCAACTATAGAAACGGAGAAATCTGCTAAAAAAATGAAGAAAGAAAAAATAAACACCAATTAACTTTGGACTTACCCACACCCTCAATTAGAATAAAACAAAAGTGTGTTGAGGATTTTCGGAAGGAAGTTACAAATCTAATGAAAAGAAAAGTATGTGCTGTGTGGGGGAATTCTCCATGATTACAAATACGTATAGCGGAGAAGAATTCCCTTTTAAATCATTATTACCTATCAAAAAAGATACCAATATAGAATACCACGTATGTGGTATGATTTTGGAACCAAGAGGTGTGGATCTAATTGAAGATGTTATCAATTGTTGTAATGAATGCAATTCAGCCCTTAGTCATGGAAAACTCCCGTCTATTTCTATTGCAAATAATTTTCAATTTGGATCAATACCTGTTGCTTTATCTGAATTAACAATTCCAGAAAAAAATTTAATTTCTGCATATCGCACTCGAATGTGTGTGCTTAAATTGAAAATGATTGCAGGACCAGGCTCTCAACAGCATGCAATAAAAGGTAACAGTATAACCTTTGAACAAGATGCTTCAACCATTGCTTCCTCTTTACCAATGGGTGGTGATATATTAACAGAGACTGTTAAGGTGATTTTTTGGGGCAAAGAAAACCTACAAATGAACAACTGAAAAAGGTTTTGCAAGTGCGCCGTCAAAAGGTTATGCATGCTCTAGATTTCTTGATAAAAAATCATCCAGCTTTAATATGCAAATATTGCAATAAATAGAACTGAACTGAAAAAATTACCCGAAGCCGATATTCCTCAATCACTCATAGATTCTTTTTCACATTGTGCTGAAGATTTTCAGGATGAAGCAATGAGTGCTAATTATGCCCTGGCTACAATCGAAAATGCTTTAACTGAAGACAGCAATGATAACACATTTGTTCTTCAAAGTACTGGTATTGTTGATGTAGGAGGAACATCAGTTTCTACAAAACAGCAGCAAGAAAGTGCAGCCCAGAGATTAAATGAAAACTCTGCATTATTAGTTCCACATCAGTCTGCACCAGTAAATGAATATACTGATATACAGATGTGGACTGCAGGTTACCCACACTTGTTTCCTTATGGCATAGGAGGACTAGAAGATCATGAAGTACCTATTTCAATCCAAAAATGGGCAAAGCACCTCTTATTATTTCATGATAAAAGATTTGCAGAAGACAGTTCTTTCATGTTTCATGTGTTCAATGTGATTCAAAAGAGAGAGGTCTGTTTACGAACGTCTCTCATCCTTTGCAAACCTCTACCTAGTCTCACTACCAAAGATTTATCAGATGCTGTAAGTGCTATAGCAAAAAATGAAACCCCAAGTCTGGCAATACAATCAATGATGAAGCAGATCAAATCCATTGGTGCCAAAGTACGTGGATCGCCTTATGAAAGACAAACATTTCGCTGTGAAATTCAGTCATTGATGGTTTTTCTTGGCATGCCTGCATTCTTTATCACACTGAATCCAGCAGATATCCATTCGCCGATTCTTTGCTTTTTAGCAGGTGTTGACATTGAGTTGGACAACTTGAGTTCATATGATATTCCTTCATCATCAAAACGTGCACAGATTGTGGCCTACAGATTTAATCAACAACATGAAAATGGAAGAATTCAAACAGAAGATGTTACAATGGCTAGTGTAACAAATGTTGTTAGGGTCTCCAGTGCCTTCATTGTAACATGACCGCAGAGTAAAAACAACCCCCTGTAGTATAAGTTGCACTGGACTAGGTTAATATCTCAGTTACACACACACCACTTTTGTTGTTGTCCTTTACTATGGCCACTATTAGGATTAGGAACCAGTACTCTCTTGTACTGGATTGAGCCGATTAGCGGCAGTTCTCTCTTAGGCTGGTACAGCAGCACGTAGGGTTGGCAACCTATTCCCGAAGGGAATAGGCCCTCTTCTACTTGTCTTAAACTGGCCGGTGGCCCCGCGTGGAGCCTCTCGTGAAACCACCCCACGACCCAGGGGCCGACAGGTGGCCCAGGTACGTGGTGCACGTGTAGTCTTAAGGAAGCACAACGAGGGAGTAGTCTAGTCGAGGAACGTCTGCAGCGCAGCTGGGGGTGTGCCCGGCCCCGGAGGCCGCATGCACCCCAGGTGAGTGTCACTGCTACGGCGGGTTGACACACAGTCAAGTACTTTGTTCACATATTTGGTGCAGTGACCAGGATCTCACCCGAGTGCCGCTAGAGGCGGAACGGTTGAATAAACCTTCCGTTCGATCGCAATACCCGGAGATCCTATGATGGCCGAGTCTCTGATCAGCCGTTCTTCCCGAGGAGGGGGAGAACATTTTGTCAGCAGCCCAGCGGATCATGAGCAGAGTGGTTTACGGAACCACGCGAAATGGAATCGTTGGTCGAGAGTTCGCGACGAGTAGGACTGAGCTTGCGCACGCGACAACCCCATACCGCGACAGGGATGTGCACGAGAAGGAACGTTACACCAGGAGCGGTCCTTGCGACGCGAGGGAGTCAATCATCACTCACAGGCGCCGACGGATTCAGCGAGGAAGGCACCGAGGAGGCGGCAGCCATCGAGCGGGCTTGCATGACGACACGGAGCAGCTCCCCGTGACTCTAGAATCGGTGGGGATGACTGGCGGGGTGCGACAGAGGTCACAGCCTCTGCCACCCTTGCCACCAGTTCCATCAGACGGGTCGCAGAGGAAAAGATTCTACTGCGGGTGGCGACACAATCGCGCAAGGCGCGACAGAGCAGCCGCAATCTAACGCGGTCAGTAGCGATACACCAGTGAACGGACGCGGGCGGCGATCCAGTTTATCTGAGGGAAACCAAGATTAGCAACAGTCGCAATCGGAGCATTCAAGCAAGGATGACGAGGACCGGGGCGTGAGTGACACGGACCAACACGACCCGGGACAATGACGTTAAGCCACGACGCCAGCACACTCGAACCGGGAGGACGAGCGGGTGGACTTAGGGACGCGAGTGTGTCTCACCAGAAGGTGCGACGGGACTGTGATGATTTGGCAGCGGTAGGGGGCGAAGATGAGTTCACCTTTCCCCCCATGGTGAAGACGGAGACCGGAGGCGGTCGAACCGGGTCCACGGTGGTGATGAAAAGCGGTCATGACTTCGAGAAGGAAGATCGGACAGCGGGGTTTAGCGGCAGCAGAAGAGGTGGATCAGTGGTTTCTCGCTCTGCCACTGGGGCGCCAGGATGAAAATCATAGGCGGGCCCAATAATGAGAGTCTATTTCTAGAGCATCTGTGGAGTAGATCGGGGCCGATCCGAGTTGAGAGTGGAATGCGCGCCAGCCAAGAGACCAGATACCTGCTGCGTTTGGACACAGCGGAGCGAGTTCTGATTGACCTACTGAAGCTGAATAAGCCAAACGTTGAAAAGGGCTTGGTTGGAATTTCCGCCATCGTAGTACGACGTGAGTGGGCCGATTTTAAGGGCTTGGTGGAGACTCAGCCCGGTCAACATGCTGAGTTACAGGCGATGGGACGTGCAGGGTTCTGGACACCTTGGCAGTGCGAGAAGATTCCAGGGTACGAAGTCGCGGGAAGCTTCGCTGGGCGCATCTAGCCCGAAAGGCAAGTCGGAGCTGTGTCAGCGGGACCGGAGGATCAAGAAGCATCTGCTGGCACAGCCGAAAGGAAGTGCAAGGACAACAACGAACGCTGCGCGCTCTCCTAGCAGAGGGGCAGTCGGACCCCAAAATCCCAACCCATCCCACATTCCCCCATACATCAAATGACTGTAGCTACTATGGCCCTGTGGACACAGTGTCACGTGTTGTACTTCACATAGATTGTATCAACATGAGCCTAGGATGGTACCACAGTCTAGCGGGTCATACTACATCCTGGATCTGTGGTGAGTGTGGGCTGATGAATATGAGTTCATCACTGCTTAACAGCTACAGGGAACTGTCAAAAGAAATACTTACCAGCCTCTGACAAGCCTAGGTAGTGAGTCTGAGTCCGAATTCACCCAATCATTCAGCTCGGTATCATCACCGGGAGCTCCTAAACACACTTCATCACCAAGACCTGCCCAAAACCAGAGACAAAGAAAGACACCTCCCCGAATTTTGACAATGGTGAATGTCAACTGCCAGAGCATCAACGCCAAGAAGGTTGAGTTCAGCCACATGATCACGAGTGTGAAGCCGGATCTGGTCAGAGTCCTGGTTATCACCCAGTAAAGGCACAAGTGAATGTTTCCCATCAGATACTTACCAGGTTGAAAGGCGTGATAGGGACGATTCCTATGGTGGAGTATTCATTGCAGCAAAAAACGATCTCATCCTGGATAGACTACCAGAACTTGAGACAGACTGTGAGATTCTGTGGTGCAAACTTGACGTGAGAGGATCCAAGACACTGTACGTGGGGGCATATTATAGGCCACACGAAGGAGACGAAGCCAGCCTTACTCAGCTTGAAGCTTCACTGGCTCGCATCGGCCCAAACAAAAATATCCTCCTGGCTGGTGATTTCAACTTTCCAGGCTGGGATTGGAAGAACCACGTAGTCAAGCCATGCAAGTACCCAACACTACATCATCAGTTTGGGGAGTTGTTAGACGACATGAGTCTAAAACAGTTGATTGAGAGTCCCACACGTGGCCCAAACACCCTGGATCTTGTTCTGTGCTCCAACCCAACCAGATGTGAGAAGGTGAGAGTCATCCCTGGCATCTCTGACCACGATATCCCGTTAGTAGAATACGATGCTAGGCCTATTCGCCACAAACAGAAGAAGAGAGAGGTCCCACTCTACAGCAGGGCACGCTGGGACAGCTTCGGTCAACTGCTCCAGAAAGTTACCACACACATGGACGACGTCTACACAAGCTCCAGTGTAGATGACTTGTGGGACATGTTTAAGGGCGCTGTGAGGAAAGGGATAACCGACCATATCCCACACAAGATATGTAAGCAACGAGACCAGTTACCATGGGTCACCCCAACCATCAGAAGGCTGATCAGAAAAAGAGATAGAATTTGGAAGAAGAGCCGAAAGGATGAGAGGTACAGAGACAGAGCAAAGGCGGTGAAACACCAGCTGCAGAAGGAGATGAGACAGGCCTATTGGACACACTTAGAGACAATTCTAACACCAGGAGAAGAGGCAGGAGAACACCGCTGCATGAAGAAGTTCTGGTCGTTTATAAAACACAGTAGGAAGGATAACATTGGAGTATCATCACTGAGAGAGGGAGGCATACTAACATCAGACGCCAAAGAGAAAGCAAACATCTTGAATAGACAATTCGAATCCGTTTTCACCTGTGACACAGAATACCCAGCTGAACTTAAACTGCCAGACGGAACTTTCCCTGTCATGAGGGACATTGAGATAACTCAGCCAGGTGTGCTCAAATTGTTACAACAGCTCAACGTGCACAAGGCTCCAGGTCCAGACGGCATCAGCCCTAGAGTACTGAAGGAGCTCTCCCATCACGTGGCGCCGATGCTGACTATGATTTTCAAGAAGTCATATCTCACGGCCGCCGAAATATGTGAAACATAGCTACTCGAGTTCACAGCGACATCACCAACAATATGCAGTGTGGCCAGCAAAACGGAACATCCTTATGGACCAGTAGGCTTTAGAGCAAGGTCATAGTGGACTTGAAGCTTCACCCGCTCACGGGATCAGGGAAGGACCAATGCATGGATCAGGCTTTTCTCGAGGGGAAGGGAACAGCAGGTAGTACTTGATGGAGAGTACTCGTACACCAGGAAGCAGGCCACTGGACACCAGCTATGTGCTACATGGGCACATCCTAGAAGTGGTAAGTGAGGCCAGAAATATCTGTGGGTCCTCTTCACTAGGACCTGACATGGGGTATTTTCCTGCATCACTGGCAAAGCCAGCCGGACACTGGGTTTCCTCAGACGCAATCTGTATCAACTGCAGAACTCAAGACCACAGCCTACATAAGCCTCGTCAGGCCACTGGTTGAGTGCGCTGCAACTATGGGACCCATATACTGACAAGGATGTAAAGGAAGTAGAAAATTCAGCGGAGGGCAGCGCACGTTATGTGCTAAACAGGAACCACCAAGTATCGGGCGCTGAACTCCTACTTCCACACGGAAGTGGAGATGCGCAACGCGGAGGAAGAACTCCTTGTTAGGAAGCAAGGGAATAAGGAGTCGGTGCGGGACTTTGTCACACAACTCATGTTCCTGGCGCGGAAGGCTTATGGACAGGACATGCG
>JAGTTF010005418.1:43021-66793 GCA_019095985.1 Streblospio benedicti | reverse complement strand
AAGGGAAAAACCTAATTTAAACCCCTATTCCTTTACTTAGAGTATATAAAGACTGGAAAACATAAGAACTTTCAACTCATACCCATGCCGAAAAGTGAAATCCTTGGTCTAAGATGTATGAAATAGTTATTTGAACATTAAGATAAATATATCTGATACTCATTATTTGAATTTAACATGTCTCTGGGAAGTCTTGTAGGGGCTAATATAGATTTGTCTCCATCACAGACTACTCTACATGGGAGAGCCTGGCAAATCTGTATTATGCAGATTTTAAACAATGGCTCAGTAGCACATAATATCGTATGGACAATACCATGTTAAAAGGATGTATGTTCATGATTGGTTTTATACAACAATGTAACCTAAAACAAACATAAGAATATTGTTATGTGAATAGTCTCTACAGACTTTGATCAACATAAGGCCCTCGCAAATCTGTCTTACGCAGATTCCAACCATAGAATTTCATAAAATGATTAAACATTGTATTGAGAATAATATATTGAAAGGTCAGCTATGGTCATGATCTTTTTCATAGAACAATTTGACAATCATCTGTAAAAATGGGTGCATGTTCAGTTGATTGTTGACAGTCTACACACAGACCTTACTCCACATATGTATCTGTCATGTCTGTCTTTCCGGGATTTCAACCATAAAAATTGACAAGAGGACGTAATAGTGAATAACAAATAACATATAAAAAGGAAAATCATGTTCATTATGTTTTTTATACAACAAATTGACAATCACTAGCAAAAATAGATTCCATGTTGGCAGTCTTAACATAGACTTTGCTCCACATAAGACACTGGCAAATCTGTCTTCAGGGGATTTAAGCCATAAAATTTGACAGGATGGTGAAATAGTGTATGACACAAACAATATATTAAAAGGGCATTATATGACACGAGACCTTTTTTCATACAATACTTTACCAATAACCAAAATAAAATGACTTTAATTTGCTAAAAAATGTCGACAATCTATCCGCTCTCTGGCTTGCCTTTTAATTGTAAACTTTTAAGATGTCAATGGAAAGCTCAACATTTCTTTTCTTGGTTGACAAAGTTCGATCTTCAAGCTTTGGAAATACTCAAAGATACTTGCTGAAATGTAGATCAAAATGCAGTACCTTACGTCGCAAAACCAGAACCTTTTTACGTCATATCGATCCGCGTATTTCCAATAAATCTCCGAAAATGCTCCGGCTGCGTTCTGACTGTTCAATACAGGACGTTAGCTCAACCATACAGCAAGATTGCAGCATGGAAAGGACTTCTCTCCTAGACTGAATATTGATACGCCTTCTTCCCAATACAGTACGGTATATTAACTAAGTAGCAGGATCCTGCCATGAACCATATGGAATTTCTAGATAAATAACACACTTGACCTAAGATCCCCCACAAACAACACGGAAATGGCTTCTCTCCAAGATTGGACATGTACATGGTCCCTCCTCAAGACGCCAGCTTAAATGAGACTCCACCAGCTAAATAAATCTCCATGTATTCCTCCTTACTTCCGGTCCTGTTGCTCTTGTTGGTGCTGCTTCGCTGTGTCAACAAACAGTGACTGATATTAACGATGGACAAACAGGTTCGTCATGTCGGCCGGACTCCGTCAGCACTTCTCCTACTTCCATAAGGCCGGGACTTTCGTCTCTGTGCGCCAATTCACGCAACCTTGCCCTCAACTGATTTTCTTCCATCGCCCGGGCCTCCGCCTTTGCTATGGGCACCCTAAGGGAGACCAAAGGGTCGGGGCTGGGGTCTTGCCTTTCCTACTTCATAGGCTCTCTCGGAATTCTAGGTGGGTCAGGTTTTATAGGACCGACTCTAATGCATGTGAGGGTAAAGCGATGGCGACATGTAGTCTCGTCGCTTTTTCCTTCTTTGGCTTGGGCACCCGTCATTTCGTTGAGCAAAACGACGGCTGCCCAAGTTCTGACACCAGATGGACCAGCGAGGCCTAGCGTGAGTTGAAACCGGGCATGTAAGTGCGCTGCCAGTTGTCCAGCTCTCTGCTTGTCCAATATCCCGTTAGACGCAACTCAGCCCACTGGCTGGGTTGCGTCTCTACCAGGAGAACCTTCAGCACGAGGTCCATTCATGCCAAACTTTCATGGCCTTGGGGATTCCCTCTTCAGCCAGCTTCTTCACGATGTCTGCCTGGTTCGTCTTGAGTAGGTCTATTAGGACCCTTTCGGCAGTATCCAAATGTAACAGATACCCTGGTGTTCTCGCTTCTTTGCACCACTCTACTCTGAGCTCAAGCCTCTCCCCTGGTTCCACATTGCATACAGGTCCCAGGTAGAAGACCTGCCCAGTCGACCTGCCTGCTTCTTCTTCTTGGCGGTCCCACTGGCAGAGTGATAACTACTTATTCCTCAATTTTGCTGCAGCCCGATCCCGCAAAAGGACCTCCTTTCCTGAGTCAAGATCGTCTTCCTGCACACCGTGGTGTATCTGTTTTGACTTGTCCCAAGAATCCATTTTCAAGGGAGGGTCCAGGCCTTCTGGCTCGGTTTCTCCTGATGTTTCCAACTCTAAATGCGACACCCTCGTTCCTTCTTCTCTCGGTGTATCCCCTGAACCTTGCCTGTGGGCCCATCTGGTGCCCTCACTCTCGCTACTTGTATCCGACTGATCCGTTAAATCTGCATCACCCGTGGGTCACTTCGTGACTGCTCTTCGTCCTGTTGGGTTTTTGGCACTACCGACCCGTTACTGGGCGGCTGCATGCTCACACCATGTGGTGCGGTGTCACCGGCAGCAGAATGTTCCTCCCCCTCTGTGGCCCACGTTAATGGAAACGGCGGCAAGGGTGGCAGCACTGGAGGTGCTGTCTTCACACTGCCGGTCAGCTCTAAGAAGTCTAGGATCACGAGGGAGCTGCTCCTCATCGTCCTTTTGGCTGGATTTTCGTCCCAGTCTGCTCCAACACTCTTGCTCTGCGGTGGTTACTCAAGCTGTAGTGCTCCTTCTCGTGCATGTAGTGGCCCTAACCCGCGGTCTGTAGGTTGTGGGGTGTATCCCCGGGTTTCACGAGAGGCGTCCAAGCCTGGAGGACTTCGCACCGGTGCTGACACGCTGTGCTAAAGGCGTCCCCTATGCACGGCCACGTGAGGCCTGGTCCATGACCGTGACGCAGGAGGGCCACAGGCCAACCTCAGTAAGAGGGCCTATTCCCTTCAGGGAAAAGGTTGCCAGGCCTACGTGCTGCTGTACCAGCGTCTAAGAGAGAACTGCCGCTAATCGGCCTATCCAGTACAAGAGAGTACTGGTTCCCTAATCCTACAGTGGCCATAATAAAGAGAACAAAGCTATCAAGGTGTGTGTGACTGGGCTATTATACCTAGTCCAATGCAACTTGTTATAGTGGAGTTTATACTCTGCAGTCATGCTGCAATGAACCCGTGCACTGGAGGCCCTAACCAAACAACTTTTGCTACAAAGCATCAGCCACTGATGGAGCAGTACCATGCATCAGGGGTCTTCTACCATCCAATGTATGAGTGGGTACCGATGCCACATTCAACTCAGATGTTCCTTGCATTTGGACCACAGAATCGTCCCTCAATAAGGTCGTCTCCAACTATCAGTACCATCCCTATTGTGGTTGCCATTTTCACTGCAGGAATCTAGGGAAGTGTGTAACAAATATGTTAAAACGTTATACATGTACTGACCACTAAATTGAAAATTTTCATTGTGTAACAAAACTAGTTATCTTGTAAGTCATCCAGTGTACAATAATTGTAGTATTCCTGTAAGTTTAACGTAAGCTATAAATAAATTGCACTAGATTAGGTTTAGTTCCCCTCTGTTACACACACCTAGTAAAGACTTGTCATCTTCTTACTGAGGCCATTGTAGGATTAGGAATCCATACACTTCATTATATTGGATAAGAGACATAAGGTCTCAGTTCTATCTCAGTCACTGTTTGGGCAGTAGGGCTGGCAACTATTCTCGATCAGAATAGGCCCTTATTGAAGTATCTTCCTCTAGTAATCTGGCTTTTATTGTCTAAATTTCAAAACTAAGTTATTGTTATATACATGATGATTATTTGTACATGATCGATAACAATTTTAAGATTAATCTTTGCAATCTTAACGAATAGAATATTACCATGAACATTTTGTATCAACAAGTCATAAATTGAAGACTACTGACATAAGATTTGTGAAGTTGCATATTTGTGTGTGCCAGTAGTCATGATTGTATTCTGCATGTCAAATGTATTACATGTACATACAACATCACACCAGCGATGATTTGGAAAAGCGTGTTAATGGTGACAACTATATTCATTATTATTATTACTATAACATGTTTGGCATTTAAGACTCACATTTCTACAAGGTATGCTCAATATACAAGTGAAATACAAACCGCAATGTATATAGACTTCACATCATTAGCACCAGATGACCCAATACTAATTAAGCATATCATTCACCATTGGCTGATGCCACCACAAAGATTACCAATCAATTTACTGAAGGACAGGGAAGACTATTCACAATTTGGTCAATCAATATTTGTGGATGACTTATTGGATAAGAAAGAGGGAGGATTTTTTGTAGAGTGTGGGGCAGCTGAAGGTGAAAAGCTTTCAAATACTTTGTTCTTTGAAAGGCATAGAGGTTGGACAGGTCTATTGATTGAACCTACAGAGCTCCAATTTACACAGTTACTACAGAAGCGCAGAAATGCATACATCATTAACTGTTGTTTATGTCCTACAAATAAAACAGAGAAGCTCAGATTCTACACACGTGATGTTTTCAGTGGAATAGTTTCACTGCTTAAATCGAAAAAGATAGCCCCCTCAACAGACCGCATACAATGCTTTCCTTTCTACTCAATTCTGCTTGCCTTAGACAAACCACGGATTGACTATTTTTCCTTGGATATTGAAGGTGCAGAGCTTGCTGTTTTACAGACGATTCCTTTTCACAAAGTATATATAGATGTGATCGGGATCGAATTCAATTCAAAGGGAACCACACCCAACATTACGCGGATAGATGAAATAAGACAATTTTTTCAAAACATGGGCATGTACAAAGAGATAGGAATTAAAAAAATTGACGTGTTTTTTCGGAGAATATCAAACTAAGCATAAGATATGAATATCACATCATGTTTTAGTATAAAGATCTTTTTCTATTTTGACACGAAAGAGGAAATAAGTCTTACTTAGTAAAGTTTGGGGATATATGTTTTGTGAAATTCAACCAGGAATATGTATCATCAATTGTTTCAAACTTACTTTGGAGTGTTGACCGAGACAAAACCAATTACCTGTGGACTTAGCCTAACGGATTTGGTTTTTGCTATTTTTTCATGAGGTCCGCACAACTCTGCTCATGCCTCTTGAGGCCAAATACATTTGGTTACTGTGGATTTTCCAAATCAACACACGTGTTCGAAAATTAAAACGGGGCGAAGCGTAAGTTCAGAGACAACCGACATAGACTTCAATGCTATTCCATTTTGAGATAGCAGTATATGTTTCGATATTGATTATTTATTGATTTTATAAAATCATATTTAAGTAATTGACAACCTTTTTATGTAATTCCATTATATTAGTGGTTAAGGGATTTTCGTATATTATTTTAGTATTAATTGATATAATATATTAGAACTAATATTATCTAGATTATATGGAAAAACATAAGTCTATGTGTAGTGGTAAATGGACTATTACATGATAATGGATTAATGTATACACCAAGAGAAGGTGGCAGAATTGTAGTTTAATTTAGAATAAGAAATTTATGTTCCTTAGTTATTTATAGTCTGGTGAAGTATCGTATGATTACGATCTAAAACGATGTAATGTTGTCACATAAAACAATAAACGAATTTACACATTTTACAGATTTATTATGTAGAAAAACTTTTTTTCCTCTAACAAGTAGATAATGGTGCAAATGATCACATATTAACATTTATGTTTTAAAAATAAACTGATGAAACACATTAGGATTGTACCAAAATTATTGATGTGATTTCATAGTATTTGTTAAAATTATAAATTACTATTAATAAATATTACAGATGTTGTTAAAGTACAGTGCATAATGAATCGAGTATCACATAGTTTAAGAAACTATTGTTCGCACGCAGATCCACAATTAAGAATTCAATGTTCTATGAAATATCTTGATAACTTCCATATCCAAACTTATACTATATATAATATATGATTGAAAATACACGTGCAATGACTTACACTATTATACTTGTTGAATGTAAACTTATACCTGGTACTGCACATTATTTGCTGTGTATAATAGCTGTTTATAATTTCCTATCTTGTACTGTTAATATTGTACTGTATTATATATTGTATACAGTTTTCTTCCTTAAATGAAATGCTACCATGAAAGGCAAACATTCTCCTTTAGGGACGGTGCAATATTTGACAGGCGGGGGGACCGGTGCATATCGAAACACTCGTCTGAAAAAAGGTCATGTCCCCTGCTGATGTGATAAAAAAACTGATGTCCCATGACCTCTGTTCATAAAAAGAGTCTGCATCCCCTCCCATGAATATTCGTGTGATTAATTTGTACCAATTCGCTTACGTCGAGGTGGGATTTCAGCAGCTGAAAAAAGTACATGTCCCATGCCCAACGAGAATGAAAAATCATCTGGTCCCCCTACATTGTTCCTTGAAAAAAGTACCTGTCCCCCTACCAAATGCACCGGTCCCCCCTCCCTGATAAATATTGCACAGCCCCTTATGACATACATTGAAGATGGCTGAGACGAATACCATTTCAACAGGTTATGGGCCCAGTGCTAGTGCTGGTGGAAGCAGGTATGCCAGACTTATGTTTGATGGAGATGAAAGAAAATTTGAACAAATGGTTGGTAAAACTATTAGGCTACATGCGTTTACGGCAACTAAGAGACACTTTTCTACCGACGGACCCAACCGAAACCAACAACAGCAGATTATTTAAAGAAAACTAGTGAAGCATATGCTGGATTAATTAAGTTCCTCGATGATAAGGCACTTCAAATCTTAAAACAGCATTACGCTGGTAAGGGAAAGCCGCAAATTATCTCCCTATACACAGAACTTACGTCACTTATTAAAGATTCGAATTAGACCATCACTGAGTACGTTATACGGGCTGAATGTGCAGCTGCAGCCTTGCGTGATGTAGGAGAGATGATCAATGATAGTTTGTTGGTGGCAATGGTAATAAAAGGCCTTCCAGAAAAGTACAGATCTGAAGGTAGCATTTCGTAGTTTTGATGACACTGAGTGTGCTCGATCAAATATTCGTAAAGAGGAATCTGTTATGAAGATAGGAACGTCCAAGTATAATCAACGTTAAGTGCTACACATGTGGAAAAATGGGGCACATTTCACGATTTTGTACACAGATACCCAAACAATGGTGTAGTACTTGTAAAAGCAGCTCACATGATGACAGCTATTGCAGAAAAAGGAAGACCGAATCATCAAAGTTCGTGGACATACAGCATGAGCCAGAAGGTGACATGCCCCAGCCAAAACATTCATTTGCTTTTATGACTAGATGTGATGGTGATGGTGATATCAGCAATATGATATTGGTTGATACTGGTGCTACAGCGCACATTGTAAGGAATTTAAAGAGGTTTGTAAAATTTGATAGGAAATTTGAGCCCAAAAGTCATTTTATTGAATTGGCTGATGGCAGCAAGTCAAATAATATAGCTCTCAAAAGGGGAGACGCTGTTATACAAATGTGTGAAAGTAGTTATAGAAATTGCCACATAACTCTAAAGAATGCACTGTACATCCCAAATTACCCAACTAATATATTTTCTGTGCGTGCAGCTACAGAACGTGGTGCAACAGTAATCTTCAAACCAGGTAATGCAGAACTGGTAGCTGATGATGGAACAAAATTTCCTATCATACAGCATGATAGATTGCATTATTTTGCATCTGTTTCAAATGACATTGTAAATAATTTGAGGGATTTACAAACATGGTACAAAGTTATGGGTCACTGTAACATTCCTGACATTTTAAAGTTAGAAACTTTAGCTACTGGTATGAAGATTACTACAAAGGAAAACTTCTGTTGTGAAACTTGCGTAAGTAATAAGCTGACATTAACCAAAAACAATAATGTTAGTGAAACGAAAGTCAGTGAGATACATCTTTTTATGAATACCTGGTAAAGGTATTGGAGAATCGTGGAGTCGAACTCAGGACCTTCCAACCATGATTCAGACCGGTCATATGTGTCATAGTTGGTTGTGCTAACCGTTACACCAATTCCCCATGACAAGAGACAGAAGTTTCTTAACTTGCCTATATGCTTTCAGACACACATGTCTGACACCTGACGCTATATTTAGCCTGCAGCCTCAGCAAGGCTTGGTCCGACATGCACCCACTAACCTCGTATCGAGTACATTGTAATCAATGCAGGATGCATTGTGCTTTCCTAGGTCACTTTTTTCACATTAGTGGTAATAGGACCAAGGGTATATTAGATATGATTCATACAGATTTGTGCGGTCCTATAGACCCTGTTGCAAATGAAGGGTTCAAGTATTGTATTGTTTTTACTGATGACTATTCGGGTATTATGTTTGTTTATTTCCTTAAAAGCAAAAAGGACACCTTTAAAGGTTATGCTCAGTAGCCAAACAAGTATGCTTTCATAGAAGCAATATGATGTATTCGGTGCATTCTGAAAGTTTCTTTCATTTAAACAGCGTAATAAAATAACTAGAGAAATTTAAATGCCACTCAATAGTAGGCTAGCTATAAACCCATCAAATCACGTGAATGCAGAAATGTCAACCGAATGATTTTCGTCAGACGTTAACTTGCACGGAGCACGTAAGAAGTCCCCTATCTCTCCCAAGTTAAATGCGATGTCTGTCGTTTGAAATCCGCGATACGTCTGGCGAAAATCATTCGATTATGCAATATCACGGGACCCGGTGTTTTTATAGATGTAATATATATTAAATGCATTGAATATAATTGTTATTTTCCTTACACTGGCAATGGGAAAGGCATTGTTCATTGATACTGTATTTTACAGAACAACAATAATTTTGGCTCAGCACTATCTTTAAAGCTTTGAAAACGTTCTTAGCAGATTGTGCAACATATGGCAAAGTGAAATGTCTTCGTAGCGATAATGGCACTGAGTTCACATGTAAAGAGTTTCAAGAAGTATTGGTCAATAATGTAATCACACATGAAAAATCGTGTCCTCATCAAAATGTAACTGTGGAGAACGCTCTTTGAAATGGCAAGGTGCATGATAGCATAATCAGGTCTAGCCAAATACCTGTGGACATACGCTGTTATGGCATCCGCATACATAAGAAATCAATGCTACAGTCCCCGTTTGAAACAAACTCCATTCTTTGTATTTATAAATGAAAAACCTGACCTTGCTAGAATGCAAATTTTTGGAAGAGATCGCTATGCCTATGGAAACAAACCATTGGGTAGATTAGATCCACGAGGTGCAAATGGTAAATTTGTAGGTTTTGACAAGTAAGCCCTGCTTACCTCGTGTATCATCCAGAATTGCATACAATTAGAAACTATAGATGTGTGAAATTCATTAATGAATGTGTAAAAGGTGAGGTTCCACAGGTAAATGAGTATGATGATGAATTGTGTGAGAGTTATGTAAATGCTCAAAATCAAAATGTACATGAAACAAACGAAGATGTTCAAAGTGAAAATGTAAATGAAACAAATGAACATGTTCAAAATGCAAATGTAGATGACTCTGTGAATGATGAACTGTAACAAAAGTTGTTAGAGTATACATTCCCCTATAGTATAAGTTGCACTGGACTAGGTTAATATCCCAGTTACACACGCCTTGATAGGGCTTTGTTGTTGTCCTTTACTATGGCCACTATAGGATTAGGAACCAATACTCTCTTGTACTGGGTTGAGCCGATTAGCGGCAGTTCTCTCTCAGACGCTGGTACAGTAGCATGTAGCATGTAGGGCTGGCAACCTATTCCCGAAGGGAATAGGCCCTATTTACTTGTTCTTACCGAAGTTGGCCAGTGGCCCTCCTCCCTCACCATCGTGGACTTGGTCTACCTAGGTTGCGCATAGGGGACGCCCGTAGCTCAGCTTGTCAGCACCGGTGCAAAGTCCTCCCCGTGTGGAGGCCTCTCGTGAAACCCGGGCAGTACACCCCACGACCCAGGGGCCGACCGGTGGTCCAGGTACGTGGTGCATTTGTAGGTTTAGGAAACACAGCAAGGAATAGTCAGGAAGAGGAACGTCTGCAGCGCAGCTGGGGGTGCGTAGGCCGTGAGGCCAGGCATGCACCCCAGGTGAGTGTCACTGCTAAGGCGGGTTGGCACACTTGTTCCAGTACTTTGTTTACAGATTTGGTGCCGTGACCAGGATTTCACGCGAGTACGCGCTTCGACATGGCGGTGGATAACCCCCTCGTTGGGATGCAACACCCGGAGATCCTATGATGATCGAGACTCCAGAGCATCAGAAGCCCCCCGAGGCACAGGCAGAAGGGGTCGGCAGCCCAGCGGATGGTGAGCAGAGTGGTGTCCAGCACCGCAAGCAGGCATAAGCAGAGAGTTCTCGTTTCGTCAGGTGGGAGATCGCGCGAGTGACGTCCCCTTACCACAACGAGGATGTATGCAAGAAGGAGCGCTGCAGTGCGAGCGACCCCCATGGTGCAAGAGTGTCAATAGCGACCGGTTTGTGGGACCTACAATGCGGGGAAGATGCAGAAGAAGAGCGGACCGACCACCAGGTTCGAATGACAGCACAGAGCAGCTCCCTTGTGACCCTAGAGCTGATGGGGATGACTGGCGGGGTGCGGTTTGAGCCTCAGGTACTGCCACCCTTGCCGCCACTTCCACCAGCAGGGGCCGCAGAGGAGATCAACACTGCCTCGGGTGGCGTCGTACCGCATGGTGTGAGCGTGCAGCCGCTCAACAACGTGTTCGTAGCGCGGACCACCAAGGACGACGAACAACAGTTGCGGCGCGACGTGCTGTCTGATGCCGAAAATAGGAATCAGCCAGAATCGCGAGAGGTGAGCCAAGAGGAGGGCAAAGTGGAAAATGAGCAACGCCGGGACGATGCGACCGAGATGGGGGACAAAGTCCGCCAACCTTTTCCGGCAAACTCGCAGTTGGGCGAGGAGCTGTGGAATGGGGACGCATTGGACACACCAGAGGATGCAGAAAGGCCTAGGCCCCAGGAGAGTTTGGGAGCTGTGGGGGGAAAAAAGCTGAGAAGTCGCAACCCCCAGGTGAAGTCGGAGACTCAGACCAGGTTCACGATGGTGTGAGGAAAACGAATCATGACGCGGGGAAGAAGAACCTCCCGTGAGGTCTTGCGACAAAGAGCAAAGCAGACAAGTGGTTTTCGCTCTGCCAGTGGGACGCTCAGGATGATATCTTTGGGGGAGCAATGATGTGATGTGGAACCAGGGGAGCGGACCGAACTGAGGGTGGAATGGTGTCAGCCAGCAGAAAGGCAAGGATACCTGTTGCGTTTGGATACAGCAGAGAGGGTCCTGTTGGATCTCCTTAAGAAGAAGCAGGCAGATATCGAGCGCGGATTGAAGGTGTGACGAGAGTGGACTTCGATATTGAAGACCCTCCTGGTGGAGACACGGACTGGGCAGAGAGCAGAACTGTGGCGCAGAAAGAGCAGGGTTCTAGATGACTGGCTACGCGCGAAGATTCCAGGATATGAGTCACAGGAGACCTCTCTGGACGATCTAGTATCGGAAAGCGAGTCGGAGCTTGGGCAACGCAAGCGTCGTCTTAAGAAACGCTCGATGGCGAAGCCAGGCATGGGGAAGTGACGCGACAATGAGTCGTCGTCTCGTTCTCCTAGCAAGCAGGCGGTCGGTCCTGTAAAACCCGACCCATCAAGTTAACTGAAGAAGCAACTGAAGAGCGAATGGCAAGATCCCAGCCCTCACCCTCTGGCCACTCTAAGGGCGGCTGTAGCAAAGGCGGAGGCAAGGGACAACGAAGAGAAGCAGTTGAGGGCACGGTTGCGCGATTTAACGTGCAGAGACAGGAGTCCTGTCCCTCACCCAGCAGTTCAGTCAAAGTGTGCGGATATGGAGCAGCGGGAGCCGCCCGCCATGGGCGACAGCGATCGATCAGGGAAGTGCGAGGTGAGGAGCCTCCCTCACGAGGTAGACATGATGACGAACCTGTTCGTCAAGCGCTACTACCAATCCCCATTTGTAGATGCAGCAGAGCAGCATCAACGAGAGCGCAAGGTCAGGAGTACGAAGAGCCATGCGAAACGCAAGTCGTGACGAGATGGTCGGCGGCGAACCGACTCAGACAGCGAGTCAGACAGTAGCAAGGGGCCTATGATTCCGACCTCGGTGCGGTTCAAGGACAGGATCAAGAACTTGCAGAAGTTCAACAAGCCAGATTATCCCCAGACGTGGCTGGACTTCTTGCAGCATCTTGTAGAGATCCTGACGATGTACAACATCGACGAAGCTGAGTGGGCGGGTCGGTTGATTGATCGGCTGACTGGCAAAGCGCAGAGTGCGCTACTGAATTTGACTGTAGAGGAGAGAAACGACTGACCTACCCTCGTGTCGGCTCTGAACTCCTACTTACACACGAAGGTGTAGAATGCGCACGGCAGAGGAGGAACTTCTCATGAGGAAACAGGGCAACAAAGAATCGGTGCGAGACTTCATTTCGCAGTCCGGTCAAGAAGTCTAGTCAAGGTCGGGGCGCGTAGCGGAAACCAGATGATAGTGGTTGGAAGTGTGGGCAGAAGGACCACTACAGCTTCCAGTGCCCAGATACGGCGAAGGATGATATAGAATTGTGGAGACTGCAGGCGCGAAGGAGATGCAAGCAGTACGAGGGCGGACGAACCGGTACCCGACCGCAAGAAGATGCAAAGTCGACCAAGGAGGTTCAAGCTGGGGTAGGGTCTGACCAGCCCAGTTCGGCTAAGCCGCAGTCGGGAAACGGGAAATTGGGCCGCGAATTCCTCCTGCTGGTTTGGTATCGAGCGGCAAGCGAGTTAAGGATCTCGCCACATATGGTGTGTTGCTGCTTTCGTCATGTGATTCGCTGGGAGATTACCAAGAAGACTTAGGAGCGCTAGGCAGTTACCTCGCAGGGCCGGAGGCGCAAGGATCTTCATGTGCTGAGTCTGGACTCTTTGAGATGCCAGGTGGCTTAGTCCATGGTCGTAGGACAAGCGAGTCCCATTTGAGGGAGAAAGAGGCGTTGCTGCTCTCTGGTGCCTGTCAACTGAGAACTTCATCGTGCAAGTCCCACTTTGCTGGGGGAGAATTTCAACCCGTACTGTGAGACTTCTGGAGATCCTCGCCCAGTCGCGGACAAAGGGAGTTCAGCGCCGGGTAGGAGTGAGGGGCCAGGGGTAGTGCGGGAGCTGGGTGCGAGGGACGCTCCTCCTGAGGCGCCTGTATGCTATGGGGGATGTGAATCTCATATTCAGCAGCAGTCGACGGAGCTGGGGCCGAATGAGCAAGGAAGTAATCGCAGAGGGGGCCAGTTTTCAACACCGAATGTGAGGCTTGGGCCAAGCACAGGTATAAAAGCAAGCCAGGGTGGAAGTAAGATTTCACAGCCTGGGGGTGAGGGGCCTGCCGCTCGGCCAACGCCTGGTCAGTTGGGGGTGGAATTCCATATGCCCCTACTCTCGATCCACAGACCATCACAATTGAGAGCTCAGGGGACTGCTTGGAACAAGCGGATTGCCACACATCTTCCCCTCTACCCGCAGCGGGGGATAGCGAGACAGACTTAGGAGGGCGAGGAGGTTACCTCGCAGGGCCAGAGTCGGCGGGATCTCCAAGAGCTGAGGGATATGGGGAGATGGAATACCAATGCCAGGAAGTGGAAGCCGAATTCGCACAAGTACATAGAACGCTGGGCCTGTCTGGAGCCATGCTCGTATGCAGTCACAGTTGAATTAGGCGGGAAACTGCTGGTGGCCTGTATTGATACGGGGATGACATTCAGTTTGTTGGCCGACAAAATATACGAGGAGCTGCAGAGCAATCTACAACCATTGCAGCCTGACAAAGTGGAGCTCTCCGGAGCAGGCAGTGAGTCGCTGAACGTCAAGGGAGTGGTAGATGCAAAGTTCCGGCTCTGGGATGGCCTCTACAATCAGCGGATCCTAGTGGGTTGGTTGGAGGGGCTAGACTTGCTGCTAGGAATGGATTGGTTGACGACTTATGGCGTGAACATCAATTGTGCGACCAAGACGGTGCCCATAGGAGAAGCTTGCAGTATCTTGTACAACCAAGTTTTGGCACTGCACGGCAAGGACCTAGTGCGACTCATGAAGACGGTGTGGGTGCGCCCACGAGGGGTACAGCACGTCATGTGTCACATCAAGGACCGCAGTTGGGTGGGGCAGGAAGTGCTAGTGGAGGGCACCATCAATCTTGGCGGAGAGCTCTGCGTAGGTCCATCACTGGAGGTGATCAGATATGATGGATCTCTGCCCCTCACCCTAAAGAACCAAAGTATGGTGTTCAGAGAAATCCAAGAAGGGATGATTGTGGCAAAGATCACAGGACTCTCAACTGAAGGGGGAAGTCGTTTGCAGGAGGACGTCAACCGGGCTTCGGGCGGAGGTGAGAGACCTCCTGTGCTGAGAATATGGCGGATTCCTACACAGGTAGCGAATACCAATGTCATAGGAACCAGGCACGGAATGGAGTGGACCAGTCGACAACTGATTCCGGAAGAGGCAGACAAGTCGTCCATGCCCAAGAAGGAATGTAAAAGTATACTTCCCGGAAGAAATAGTTCCGGCCGGGTTGTCAACTGAGCCCACTCAGGCGAGGGGTCCGGTATGTGTACCGGAATATCTTCACTGTATGTTTCTGGCTGAAGGAACGTTGACAACAGACGAGGTTTCCAAGTTGGAAGCCCTGGTGATGGAGTATGAGGATATTTTCGTGGGCCCGGATGGAAGTCCAGGTTATACAGATCTGATCTCTCATAAACTAGATACAGGGGATGCTAAGCCAGTCAAGCAGAATTACTATCGCCGCTCGATGAAAGAGCGAGAATATGTTGACGCAGAGCTGGAGAAGATGTTGGCGAGCGGAGTGATCCTTCCTTCAAAGTCACTGTGGGGGGCTCCTGTTGTGTTGGTCAGGAAGAAGGCGTGCGAACTGCGGTTCTGCCTCAATTTCCGACACCTGAATGAAGTGATGAAGAAAGATGCCTATCCTCTGCCGCGGATTGATGAATGTTTGGATGCCTAGAGGGCTCCAAGTTCTTCAGCACATTGGACCTCGCGAGCGGGTACTGGCAGGTCGTTATGGATCCTGGAGATGCAGAGAAGACTGCGTTTGTGACACACCATGGTCTGTTCAGGTGGACAAGGATGCCCTTCGGATTGTGCCACAGGCCTGCAACCTTCTGCCGTCTCATGGAGATGGTGCTGGCTGATATGGTATGGAGTCAGTGCTTGGTGTACTTAGACGACATCCTGGCCTTCAGGCGGGACTTCAACATCGCCAGCCTGAACCTCCGTGCGGTATTTGAGCGACTATGGAAAGCCAATCTAAAGCTGAAGCCGAAGAAGTGTCGGCTGTTCGCCACCAGTGTGGAATACCTGGGGCACGAGGTGGACAAGGACGGGATCCGACCCAGCAGGAGTAAAGTAAAAGCGCTGCACAATTAGGGCGTTCCCAAGACTTTGAGCGATGCGTAGACATACCTGGGTTTTACCGGGTACTATCGTTGCTTCGTGCCATATTACAGCGAGCTGGCGAAACCACTGACAGAACTCACAAAGAAAGGTGTGAAATTTAAATGGGCTGAGCATCAGCAATATGCTTTAAAGAAGATCAAATGGTATATAGAGCAGTTACCCCTACTCTATTACCCCGTTCCAGATAAGGAATTCCATGGTAAGGTGGACGCGAGTTTGTATGGGATCGGAGGAACACTGGAGCAGGAGCAAGAAGGCAAGTTCGTGCCGCTGGGATTCGCCTCGAAGACACTGTGCAAGAGACATCAGGCGTACTGTGCTACCAAGAGGGAATTCTATGCGGTCGTCTTCTTCATGCGTTACTTTCAAGATATCACGAGGGGGACGTTGGTCGTCATTTGGACAGATCACGTGGTTGCAGAAGTACCACCAGTCCGACAACATGTCCATGAGGTGGATTGTGGAAATGGGCTGGTACAAACCATGGGAGATACATCTCGTTCCTGGAAAACTGCAGGAAGTGGCCGATAGTTTGTCACGCAAACGCAAAGCTGATCCTGAAGCACAGGAGTTTTTCACGAAGCGAAAGGCGTGCAAGCTGGGCGGCTGTCCTGATTGTGTGTTCTTTAAAGAAAAGCTGGAAAAGTGCAGGGACGAGGACTCCGATGATTCTGATGAGGGGACACCCGAAGCAGCAACTGTCCTCAACGTGGTGATAATCAACACAGAAGTGTTGCCTGAGTTGCGGTGGGAGTTTGCTGCGCGGGATGATGCGATGATGAGTCTGAGGGGGTGGGTGAGCCTCACAAGCAGCACACCACCGCCCAGGCTGAAAGCGATGTGTGTGGGTGTGCGCAGGATTCGAAGATTCGGATTGGTGCGAGGCACAGCAGCGCGACCAGTTTCTGCGACGCGTCGCAGTTTTGAAAGAACAGAGGGGCGAGGTAATGGACAAAGAGGAGCTGAAAAAGGAGTGTCCCGAAGTACAGGCGTACTGTCGCTGGTGGAGCAGTCTGTATAAAGCGGAAACTGGAGTCTGGACCATGGATAAAGTAATCTGTGCGAAGGGCCACCCTGTGGAACGCGTACAAGTCCGTCTAGTTCCAGTTGCGTGGCATGAGAGCATGATGGCGTTGGCATGATGGCGTTGTGTTCATGTGAATAGTTTGAGCCATTTGGGCTATGAACGCGTCTATGAGATTCTGAGGCGCCATTTCATTTGGCCTGGGAATGACAGAGGATGTGAGATTGATGTGTCGGGCATGTTTAACTTAACAGCAAAATAAGACTGGAGCTGGGGGAGGAAAGCCGCTGATGAAGCACGAGTACATGGGGTTTCCTCACGAACATGTAGGTATAGTCCTCCAGGGGGCCGCTACCGAAACTCCAGCCAGTCACAAGTTTATCTGTGTGATTCAGGATTATTTTTCGAAAAGAATGGCGCTGTACACGTTACCACAGAAGACAACAGAGGTAGTCGTGGATGTGCTTTTCCGGGAGTACATAGCACGCCACGGAGTGATGGAGCGACTGCACAGCGACCAAGGGACGGAGTTTGACAATCAGCTCATGAAGGAACTGTGCAAAATGTTTAAGATCTACAAGACCAGAACCACTGCTTATGCTCCCCGGAGCAACGGGATGGTGGAGCCCAGTAATAAGACGATAAAAGCCATATTGAGAGCGCTGAGTGTTCAAGACAGGGAGAATTGGGATAACTTGTTGCTGTATGTCTTTATGGCATACAGTGCAACCCCCCACGCGAGCACTGGATTCACGCCGCAGCGACTGTTTTATAGTCAAAGTGTGGATCCCCTATTACCAATTGATTTAATGTATGGGTGTGACAACAGGGCAGTGCATCAGTGTTATTCAGCCTACGTTTTCCATCAACGTAATCTGGCATTGCAGATGGCTGAGACAGTCCGGGAGGTGACAGGAATGGCGGTGGAAGTGCAGCGGGCGCAGCAGAACAAGACGACGAAGCTGCGCGACTTTAAGGTTGGAGACCAAGTGCTGATGTTTTTGCCCCCTCTCGGGTGGGATAAGTTGCAGATAGGTCCATGGACCTGGCCACATCAGGTTATTGCTGTCGGCAATGATCCGGATTTTCCACGAGCCTGCCCCCACCAAGCAAGTCAGAGGCCACAAACCTATGTCAGAGCAATGGGTGAATGGTAATCAACTCTAACCGGCTTTTTAAATCGGGGCGTGGTGCGATTTTAACAGTGGCAGACACTTCGCCCTCTGTGAATTTGCTTGCACGTAAAAGGGCGAGATTCACGGAGTATTGGAGTGCGATCAATTAGATGACTAGTGGAGGGGCGAGCAGTCAGTTTTATGGTCGGTACCCCACATACTTGATGGAAGTTTCACATGTGGGTGGAATAGAAAAGCGGTAACCTTTCCATTTTCTTCCTTTGCCGTGGGTTTTCTTGTGAAACTTGGGGGAGAGTGGAGTGGAGTCACGCCAAGCTGCAGAAGGAACGCGGGAATTATCGGCCGCGACTGTGGGTGAAGTAGTGGCTGTTTGAGCGATGCGACCTGTTCGTTTAAGGCGGCGGGGGCACGACAGGGCCAGAGGAAGGCAGTAGTGCGGTTGAAGAGAACAGCCAGTCCGCGAGACAAAGATGAGAAGTTGCTTGCAGTGAAGCAGTTAGCAGTTACACAGTAATACCGACTGTAACGAAATCCAATTGAAACGAGTCTGAAGCGAGGATCTAGTGGCGAAGCGATGACCGGTGGGCATGGTCGCTCATTCTGTCACCATGTATAGGCAAATGCGGATAGTAGGTTCAGATGAGTCGGAGATGGGTGCAAGAAGTCCTGCTATGGTGTCGGTGTAACAAGAACCAAGCCTTTTAAATTCAGTGAATTGCATCGGGAAGTCATGGTTTGGGTCGTAAACACCGATGAAGAGGATGAAGTGGGCCATGGACAGCAGAAATCAGTTGGATAGGTCACCGAAGTGTACGTGTTTCGGTCCTTTTGGTTGGAAGAGGGTGGTGGTTTTGCGCCGCACATATGGGCATTGTAGGGTTGAGCCGTAGGCTCTTCGTTAGTAGGCGGACACACCACTAAAAGAGGAGAATTTTGGGATTGAACAAAGAGGCGAAAGGTCGTCTGCAGTATGTAACTACCAGCAAAGTGTCGTGGTGTGCTTTAACTGGCCAAGGCGGCTTGCGCTGCTTAGATTACTATCAGCAAAGTGGTGGGGTCGCGGTGTGCTTTAACTGGCTGTGGCGTCCGCGATGCTTAAGTAAACATTAGGGGCTTGTCACGCAGGAGGTAGGTCGCAGATGGCGACTCATGGCAGCTTAAGTAAACAATGAAGGATCGTTGCGCCCGGGCTATGTCGCAGGTGGGCGAGCGGTCGCGCTGGTTTATGTAAACAAAGCTTCCACATGGAGGCATGATACTGTAGAGGGCAAAAGTCAAGTGGCAGAATAATGGTTGGTGATAGGCGAGTGCATTGACGCGCTGAGGTGTTTTGGCGGTCTCATGACCAGAGTACTACTTTTTGATCACACTAGTTTAGGAGTTGAAACCGAGTAGACGTACTTTTCTAGTGTGTGTTTTATTTCAGTTGTTGGCGGTTTTTGGCGGTTAATTGTTCACTTTTAACAGTTTCTTTTGTAGCTTGGAGGAGACACATAGTTGATGTAATTGGATTATTCCTTTTCAGCGTGGTTATGGGCCTGTAGAAGCCATGATGGCTGATACAGTCCCCAGTGGCAGTGAGGTGGACGTATCGGTGATGCCGGCGGCTGTCTCTCAAGAAGATCGGGGGATCCAGGGGCACGGGCAGCAGCCCTCTCTGGTCTCGGAAGGTGAGGACGCATTCCAGCACTTGCAGGTGGCGGAGGAGACGTCCCAAGATGAAGAGATAGAGGTTGCAGTGTCAGGGCTCGGCGTGGGATACGAGGGCTCCACGGATGCAGCAGAGGGCAAGGTTGCTGGGGGCTTGGCTGGACAAGCTAGTGCCTAGGCACCCGGCCTCGACGATGAAGAAGAGGCAGCCTCGTCAACGGCTGAGTCACACACGGGATCAGTCAGGGGCGACAGTTTCTCAACCAAGAAGTCGGAAGACTACGATGTAGGCGGCGGTGAACACCAGAAGTGCACGGGCGATCTCGAAAGTGATCTGCCGAGCCAAAAGAGCGACGGCGCCATGCACCATCGCGGAGGCGACAGCCTACCATGGGCGAGGTGCAGCGCTTCTTCGCTGATCCATACACACAGAATGTGTTGTATCCAGGCAAGTTCTTCGGAGACAGTCCTCCTGATGGATACTGCGCCGATTCCGAGACTGGCCTCCCTCAGCATTCTTATAAAATACTGAGCAGGGCTGGTTATGGGCCGCTGTTGGAAAGACCAGAGTGGATGGGGCAGGGGTCGCAAGACAATCAGACACCTGACCGCATCCCAGAACATCGATGGGGAGGGGTAGCAGTTGTGGTTACTAAGAGTGGGCACACTGGCTATCCAAAACTGGCTGGACTTCAAGGTTCCTGCCTCGCAGCTGCCCATGGACCGGATCACCAAGGAGGGAGTGCAAGCATTGTTCACCGCATGGCTGGAATCCGGGATGCACTGCCCCGTGCAAGGGTGTGAGCCGTGAGAGGCTCTTGTTCAACCCTTGGGCGCTTTACCCCAACCGCAGGCGTTACGCAGCAAAGACGGAGGGTTGTTGTGTCAGGAAGTGACCGACTGCAGCAAGTTGGACCCCGTACTTGTGTGCTCCTCTCATTCAGATACCCTGAAGGAGCACGGATGGAAAAACCTTGAGAGCGTAGTTGAACACTGGTGCCACTTTCACCTGAATGCAGGCAAGTGTTTCTCTGCCCCGTGTTGCAGCAAATCGCTGGTGGATACCCTGGGCCCCCGGTGCCGATGAGCGATGTTTCCCTTAGTCTCTGACGCTGTGGAACATCTCGTCAAAGAACACGACAAAGAGGTGCGACAGGCGCAGCGCGATCTTCAACAGGAGATTGACGGCAGTACCACCGCGAAGCAGAGAAAGCAGCGACGTTCGGGCCTCCAGTACGATCTGAAGGACCTGAAGAGTGGGCCTTCCAATGCCAAGTAGCTGCGGGTGATAACTATCCATTAACTTCCAATATCTTTATTATTCACTTGTATTCTTCATTCATACATCAATCACACACATATATATATATATAGGTTTAGGATCGTGGAGCCGCGGTGTCATGCAATCGGCCAGGAGCAGCGGGTTAGGCGGGTTCTGCCGCCCCTGCCGACAGCCGGTGCGGTGACACAGCAACTGCAGTAGCGACGACCACAGCAGCCGCAGCGACCGTGTCCGGTGGGACGGTGACCTCAAGTGTTACCGGGCCCACGTTCACGCAAGCCAGGCCCTGTGAGCCCAGTCTTGGCCTCGCGTCAGCAGCAGAAGAGTCTGTGGACGAGGAGACAGAGTTGCGCCCTCTTGACCGGACTCCACCCAGACCCAGCCGGATGAAGACCTTAGCTGCTGCCAGTTCAGGAAGCGATTCCCTAAAACTGCGTCGGTTGTCCCGCAACCGCAGGCCGCCTCCACAAGCGGGTGGCACCGACGTCTAAGGGTCCAGTTGCTGGGTGCGCCCTGCAAGGGTGATCCTGAAAAATGGATCATCGAGATCTCCAGCTGCAGGCGATTCCTGACGAGGTCGCTCGAGTAGTTGGAGAGGAAAGCGGTCGGCTGGACAAGTCGATCGCGCCCCTGTGACTTTGGATGCGACGCCACACAGCAGGTGGTATTGCTCACACGAGACCGTGCGTTGTTGCCAGTGCAAGGTTTTCGTAGTAGCCCTGGACTTGTCAGTCCAAGATTAATACGAAGACCGTGGCCAATTCCATCGCCTTCTAATTTGACTCTACACGGTCGTTCTGTACTGTAGATTGCGTTTAAGCCCCCCAGATGTCCTTTGTTGGCCCTTTTGTGTGTGTGTGAGAGTCGGCACAGGCTGAATGTTGTGTGTGGATGTGTGCCCCACCGCTCCCCGTGGCAAAGTAAGTCCAAAGCGCAAGGATGCGCTGGGCGACGAGTTTGAGCTGTGTGAATGTGATAATATGTTGAAGCGAGCGGCCGTCGCGCAGAGCGACCATGACAGAAGTGAGCCGTCACACTTCACTAGTATGAATGAGGTTGGACTTTGGGGGAGGGCGTTGGGGTGTTTGCATGTTTATGTTTGTATGTTTTTATGTGTCAACTAGCAGATTAATTTATGCATATAAAAATATAGAGTTGCACATAATTGGTTATTTCACTGCCAGATATTAAAAGTTATTCAATTTGGATGGTTTGATGAATGGAAATGGGAAGATTTATGAGTGTTAACAAAAATATGAAGCCTGGATCTACAAATAACAACTGTTGTCTATTCATTAGTACGACAAACTTTGTATAAAACTGGAATATTGACAGGTCCTACATGTAGATCTATAAGGAATATAAGTTAAATATCTAGTTTAGATGATGTAAGTCTAGGTTCATATCAATATTATTAGCTCTAAAATAGTTTGTAAAGGTTGCTAACTAGATCTGCTAGACAGTCACACTGAAGTGCATGAGGTACAATTAACTAGATGTCACCATCTACCAAGTCTAAGATAATATACGATAATGTGAAAGATAATATAGGCCATCTAATTGCATCTTAGCCTATGTTAACTTTATTATAATATAGTTGCTAACGTATGTCCCTTCAGACCCTTCAATGCTTGTACATCTTTTGAGTAATTCTCTAATATGAGAAGGTTCTATAATAAATAAGAATATGTCAAAAGCACTTCCATTCATCAAACCATCTAAATTGAATAAATTTCAATATCTGGCTGTGAAATAACCAATCATGTGCAGCTCTATATTTGTTATATGTATAGATTAATCCGCTGATATGATACATATTGTTGCAAAGGATTTTAAGTATGGGGAATAATAGACTTACAAAGAAAATATTTTTGTGGGACTGGAAACACAAAGGTCGCACTTGGAGTTATAATGTCAGATGTATCCTCAGGATGGTTGATATTAATTTTGATTCTAACACTGCTATTGAGGATCTTGATAATTTAGATTTTGATTTTATTATAAAAACAGTGTCAAATAAGTTAATGCAAAATGAGATTATGAACTGGAAAGGGGATAAAAACAAACAATCAAAACTTCGTTTATATACAAAAATAAAAGATAGTTATAGCACAGAAATTTATGTCAGTAAAAATATGTCAAAATCCTGCAGATCTTTTATAGCCCAGTTGAGATCAAGCACTCTGCCACTAAATATTGAAATTGGATGGTTTCAACAGAAACCTGTAGAGAGTAGGTTCTGTCCATGTTGCAATGATAATAAGGTTGAAGATGAAATTCACTTTCTGTTTAATTGTCCTCTTTATGCTGGTACCCGAAATGCTTTTTATGCAACAAGTCAAAATGTTTTATCCTATAGTCCATGGGCTCGGTAAAGTTGATTTGCACCCCCCCCCCAGGACCCTCCGCGACACATACCAATTTGTTCATTGGGATGTCCCGGACATGACTATAATGTGCCACCATCGCAGAATTGGGACCAACCCCTCCGTTTCAGCCATTTTCAAAATGGCCGCCATGAAATAGAGATAGTATTATAAAATCTGATCTAGTCAACCTAGAACCATGATCTTGGTGTCTAAAGCCATGTTTTAGAGCATGGACAGTGTGATGGTGTGCATGAAATTTTTCTCAGATATGGCGGCCATCTTGAAATTTCAAAATGGCCGCCATGGAATGGAAATACTGTCGTAAAATCTGTTCTAGTCCACTTAGTGCCATGATCTTGGTGTCTAAAGCCATGTTTGTGAGCATGGCCAGTGTGATGGTGTACATGAAATTTGTCTCAGATATGGCGGCCATCTTGAAATTTCAAAATGGCCGCCATGGAATGGAAATACTGTCGTGAAATCTGTTCTAGTCCACCTAGAGCCATGATCTTGGTGTCTAAACCCATGTTTTTGAGCATATCCAGTGTGATGGTGTAC
>JAGTTF010005418.1:11994-32903 GCA_019095985.1 Streblospio benedicti | reverse complement strand
TAAAAAAAAAAAACAAATATTTTTGAAACCAAAAATTAAAAACCCTCATCAGTGGTGATGAATGGGACTGAGGCATAAACTGTAGTGCACTGGTGGGCAGGCCAGCGTCCAGATGGGAGTTGTGACTGACTGTTATCGGGTGTAGATTTTTTTATTGGTATCAGCAGTCGTGATCGAGGATGATTTCTTTTGTAGTGACGTCTGTCTTGTTGTGGGGTATTGTTTGATCATTGTCTCTTTGAGATTGCTGCCTTCCCCTGAACAGTTCTGACCCGACATGATGAGGTGTCAGCCAGTAGTCGAGATTAAAATCTGGTGTGCGGCAGTGATAATCAGATGTAGTGTGTCAAAACGTACTTTTGTCTTCGTCTTCAGGTTGGGATGAGCTATGTGTCAGTTTCTCCTAGTTGAATTCACACTCCTCCGAACAAAATGGCTCCCTCGTTGAAAAGCGTCTAAGTTTGTCTGATATGTGAGGAATATTATTTGTTCAAACAGTACATACGCCAATAAACTTACTTGATAGCGAATTGTCCTGTCTGCCCGGCCATGCCATCAAATCGCAGGAACGGGGTGGTGTGTCGCGTGTTCTTTGAGATGTAGAATCATGTTCCCGTTGTTGAGGGGTGGCGTGTCACCTCAGTTGTGAAGTAGGTGAAGTGGAGATGTGGTTGAGCTTTTGCTGTTGGTGGAATATCAGAGTTCAAGTTCGATGATCTTCACCATTGAAGAACCACAATCTTTTCTATACGTCTTTATTCAATCTTTGTTCTTTCTCAACTCCTGACTCCCCGTCCATGAGCCATCCCTATCACACGCTGACTGTTCTCGCCTGCCAGCTCTAGCTAGCGGTGGTGGCATATGGCTGACGTGAGTTAGGCCCCCTGTGTCCATACGTCACATTGCAACGTAGTATGTCCGTATTCTGTTGTTGGACATTGTCCATTGGGAGGATTTAGGTGGTCCTTTGGCAGAAGATGCGATGTTAGTTAGAATATCGTGGTGGATGTTTTGGGTTCGTAGCAGTTGCCCCATGTTACGTTAGCAAACCATTGACTGCATCAATCAGAACCATTTGTAGTGAGTCGTCTTTGTTTGATGCAGTAGCTTCCGGTTTGGCACCTTGCATGTTAGTTGGCGTGTCTTGTTGATTTTTGACCATGTTTTGCTTATACTGTGTCTTGAGTGTGGGCATTTAAGGGAGATTTGTGGGAGTTTGATGGTGAGATGAATCGGCAGCCTGTTTAGTGTTTACATCATCAATGAGGGATGCATGGGCCAGAGGCTTGAACTGCAGTGCACCGGCTGGTAGGCCGGGTGTCCAGATGTTGGCCACTTCTGCAATTTTGGGTGGTTTTCGGAAGTTCTGACCGATTCTGTTATAGAGTGTAGATTCTTTTTTGTCAATATCAGCGGTTGAATCGAGAGATGATGTTTGTAGACATCAGTCTTGTTGTGGGGCAGCGTTTTTTCGTTGTCCCCTTGTAGGCTGCTTGTACAGTTCTAGTTCTGACATGGTGAAATGTCAGCAAAATACACGTATAAGTCGAGGGATGTAAAGTCAGGTGGGTGGGAGTAGGAACCAAATTTATTGTGGTTAAACACTTACTTTTTGTCCTCGTCTTCGTCTCATTGGGACAAGCTATACAGTAGCTGTTCCCAGTTGAGAATTTCACACTCCTCTGAACAAAAAGCTTCCTCATTGAAGGCGTCTAGATTGTGTTGGTGTGTAAAGAATATGAGCTGTTTACAAACAACAGTACATACACCAATGAACTTGACAATGAATTCTTGTCTGCCCGGCTTAGCCACCAAAATGTGCAGGAAAGTGGGAAGGATGCATACGGCGTGTTCTTCAAAGATGTGGAGGCATGTTCACGTTGTTGAGATGGCGTGTCCCGCCGGTTGAAGTAGGCTGAGTGCAGATGTGGTTAGACTTTGCTGTTGGTGAAATAGTAGAGTTAAAATCAAACAATCTGCACCATTGAAGAACTACGATTTGTCTGTACGTCTTTATTAAATCTTCATTCTATCTCAACTCGCTGACTGCCCGTCAGCGAGCCGTCCATATCACATGCAGACTATGCTTGTTTTCGGCCTTGCAAAACTCTTGCAAAAATGCTGAGATTCCTGCTCACTGGGGACCTACACAGCTCTAAAGCAGTTTTGTCAAAGTTGGTGTGTGAGTGTAATTGCCCATAATTTGAAGTAATCTGCCACACTTGGCCGGGGGTGAATGGGGAAAATGACTAGAAAATCACACATATTTACTTCATGTAAAGCTAGCATAGAAAATATCTAAAAAGGCTATTATGGTTAATGTTCTTAAGTTGACAGTTACATGTCTTTGACTTGCATTTTAATATACATAATTACAATATACCTATTTAATGTTCCAATAAACGCTAAGGGTTATTCACATTGAAAGGGAGTAAAAGGATAATTGCAAACTGAATATGTCAAACACTGAAGACAAAAATAATGAATTCTTCAAAACTGATTATGTCACTACCAGACCATTTAACAATACCAATAATACAGATCTCGACTATAAAGGTAACTCATGCAATTACCTTCCATGAGAATTTTTTCACATCACGAATTTCGATTTTATTGCTTGTTTATTTTCATTTTACAGACAATGACATTGCAGGAGTGTCTGTATGAGAAGGTGAGAACTTATCAATAATGTCAATAATGTAACTACAAATCTGCTTATTTACAGTTTCCATTTACTGGTATCATGCTTTGGTGACTTAACGTTATAGCGTCACAGTATAGTTTAACTCACAGTGAAGCATACGGCATATTTCAAATCTAGATAGACGTTCTTATCACTAACATTAGATTTTACTAACATGACCTGGTATTAAAGATGTATGCAACGATTTAAAGTAGAGGTTGTTCAACACCTATCACCAGACTCCAACTGACAAAAGACAAAATACCATTTTAATTGAAACTTTTAACACCCACCTTCAATGCTTTATGCACGGTATAGCACGATTACTAAACTAATACACCCATTTCACCACTCATTAAAATAATGCTGATTGCGGGTGGTTGCGAATTTCACTGAAAATCAACCACCAGCCCATTAAGCCTGGATGGGTTCCCTACCCTCCCTACAAGCCTCCCTTACTCAATCATGTACACATACATCTGAGTGCTCAGGGAATGCAATTGCCATACTTGCCCCTGATTGATCGGCCATAATTTTTCATCTGTCACCCAACTTCAAAGATTAGGTTTAATCTGACGAAATGAGACGTGGACAAATTATCATTCTGTGAAGAAATTGCCAGTATACGCTACTGCCCAACCTTGTACGAGAACCGCCTTCCTTCTTGACAGCGCTGCCCCTAGGGGATAGGTGGCGGCCAATCCCACGCACAGCCCCCCGGAAGGTCTTGGCGTTCTGGTTCCCTTTACCCACTGCCAAGACGGTGTTCACACCTAGATTTCACGAGAGCCCTCCATGAGGAGGGACTTCAGGCGTCCCTGACACACAGCCATGCGGGACTTAGACCACGAGGGGGAGGAAGGCCACCGGCCAACCCGGAAGAACAAGGAATGAGGGCTCATTCCCAAAGAATAGGCTGACAAACCCTACTCTTTGCCGCCCATCCAGCATCTAAGAGAGAACTGCCGCTATTTGGCTCAGATCCAGTACAAAAGAGTATTAGTTACCTTATCCTACAGTGGCCGTAAGAAACAACAACATAAATCTATCAAGGTGTGTGCAGCCAAGGGAAACTAACTTACTCCAGTGCAACTTATAGTAAGGGACTGTTTATATTCTGTAACTAAGCTACAATGAGTCACACACTGAGGCCTACTCTACAAGTTTTCCTGCTACAATTCCATTGTTAATTGCGGCTAGCATTATATCTTGTCTCAATCGCCTCAAGAATCATCCCTACTCTGGCCGTCCATTGTTTGGACCTATCCCCACTCTTCCCACCATTAATATCAGCTGAAAAGACACGAGGTTCAGCAAGAAGTGAAGAGATTTAGTTGACTAAAAGAGAAGAATCAAATAAACATGATGGGAGTTGAAGTTTTGTGAAGGGATTTATAGGCATGATGATGGGACAAAAGACTCACATCGATTTTACATAACGATATCGATGGTGAATGCAAAATGATGTAAAAGCATTTTTGATCCAAAAAATCTAAGATTTTTCTGCAAAGAGGTTATTTGATAATATATTTTTAAATAACCAAAATTAGTATCATTTACATATTTGATGATATGCATAAACATCTTAATATGAATTAAACCTTTCTTCACAACACTGGTGCAAAAGAGTGGTATAAATTCATTCAAAATTTTGCACATCAAGCTTACATTAGATTTGATTGACCACAACTCTACAAAAGATGTTGTACATATTCATAAAACACTTTTTGCATTTTAGATTTTTGTATTATGTCACGTGGGTATTAAGTTGAAAATGTTGCAATCTTATATATTACATTTTTACGCTTTGAAAATTTCTGTAAAAGACCCAGCGTTGTTTTTGAAGAAAGGTTAATTTTTATTAAGATGTTTATGTGTATCATCAAATATGTAAATGATAAAATTTTGGTTATTCAAAAATATATTATCAATGTATACTACACCTTTGCAGAAAATCTAGATTTTTTTTGGATCAAAAAAATGCTTTATACAACATTTTTGCATTTAACCATCGATATACATTGTCTTTGCATAGTTGCCAGATTTAGAGTCAATTGTTCCAAAATTCCCGAACTCTGGACCCACGAGGACTCAAACGAATTCTCTACACAATCAACCATCTTGGCCTGTACTCTGCTCCTATTAATACCTACACATTAAATAGGCAAGTGAATGCTGATGTGTATTGATATGCATGTCTGCTCCACGGTAGTGACGAGTATATTCCATGGGGCGGTGAGAAAGATATACTCATGATAAGGATGCCAATGACCTGGTGTGAATTTAGAGTCATCTGATCCTACATACAAGATCATAAACAAGATCAAGATCATAAACCAGACATTTACATTTATTTAATATATATTCTCTGATGTTCTTAGCACTTAGAAACAAAATAAAACTTCTGCTGTAGGTACGTGTTTTGTGCCTCATCCTGTTCCGTGACAGTGATGTGCCCACTGCGGCAAGGCAATACTGAGACTTGGGGCCCAGCTGTCACAAGCTCATCTTCTTCACCAACAGCACTGTCAACGGCTTCCCCCACAGTGGCACTAGGAACCAATGAGAAAGGCAACTACGATCTGTCTGCCAAGATGTACAAGTCACTTTACTATGTGTATGAGCATGAAAGCACCCAGTATGACTGGTTCCTCAAGGCGGACGGGGACACCTACGTGATCATGGAGAACCTGCGCTACACATGCTGGCTGACTACAACCCACAGGAGCCACACTACTTTGGACACCACTTCAAAGTATATCACTTTCTTTGTCTCCCTAATGAAGCTGTTGCTTTGTTAATGTATATATGACAATACCATACCATTCAAGGCACAGTTACATATTGTTTCTAAATATGTATCAACGTTTTCTATGTAATATGTCCGTGGCAGTAGTTGCATCTTATGTACAATTGTGTTTTCCTTACAACAGTTTTTCACAATATAATATACTATAATATATATATATATATATATATATATATATATAATATACTATCTTATTTTTAGTAAGCTTGTAAAAAAGAAAAACTTGTAAAATTGAGGTCTCTATAGAGAGATGAAAGCTTTTTTATAAAATAGAAATAAAAGTATATATATTGTGATGAAACCGTGTTAAGGAAAGACAATTGTACATAAAGTTTCAAATAAAGTATCACATGTTATGTTCAGTGGGACTAAGCTTGTACTAACAGAACTCTTTAAGTAAGTTCAAATGAACTTAAGACAGCGCTTAAATGCCTATCATGACAAACCAGCACTGTTTCAGCTTTTCAACTGGCTGGTGTAAGTAAAATACATGAAGTTGTATTTCTAAGTTTGTTTATCTTTAATATGTATTTTCTAATATTCCTTGTCCAAATAGGTGATTGTAAAGTCAATGGATACATGTCTGTGGGGCTGTTGTGTTCTAGTCGGGAGGCGGTCACTGACGGCCGTGACGGCGTGAGTGGAGCCGCTGTGATCAGTGGTCAAGAGGAGGTGCGGAGGATGCTGACGTTGGCAAATGTCTCCAAGAACTAGGTATAGTGGAAACAATGTCTCTTGCTTGGCTATAAATTGAGAATATATAATGAATTTATTACCATATCAAATGTCCAGAGTTATTAGAATGTATCTTTTACATATTACAATTTAAACGTGAAACGCTTTTCTTTGAATTTCTATGCAATGCATGGACGAACATTTTTATATTATTTATCATACCTAATACTACCTCCTACACTCGGTTATTATGAAAGAACTTGCACGAAATGCCCCACTATGAATGACAGCAAACTAAGTTGGATGTAAAGAATGACGAGTATGTATCTGTTAGAAATTCAATTTCTGTTATTAAAACCAATTTAAAATATATCATATGGAAACCATTTGATATTTTAGCAACAATTCACCAATGTTGACGCCCCTAATGACACACAGACAGGCATAATAAGACCAAAGACTTAGTCCACTAGTGTTAGATCACACAAACCAAATAGCCAAGTCAAAGAGTCAGACAAGCACTCTGTCACTTATTAGGATATTAGGTTTATTGACAAGAATTTCAATATTATTGGCTGCTCAGGAACCAAACATTCCTGAGCTGGGAGTGTGAAACTAGGGAAAACTGTTTGTTAAAGCCACAGATATATAATGCTTTCACGCTGTAAATGTCTTGGCTTAGGCATGTAAAATGCTGAATGAAGGCATTTCCTTCTGCACTAGAATATATAAATCTAAGAATCTGACCAAAGATGACATACTAAATTATTTGAATGGCATTCAAACCTATAAGGCAATGATCATTTGCTAAAATTGAAGTCATAGGGTGGGTCATATTTGCAAAATCAAGACCATTAGGGGTCATACTTTTGGTTTTGAGGGAAAAAGAAAGAAGGCAAGTATGATCGCATGAAATGGTAAAACAAAGAAAGGTTTTATTGACAAATGTCAATTGACAAATCTAACTGAGCAGACATATGCATTTTATGTCAAGTTTCTTCTTGTTTGAAACAGCTGCTATAAAAAGGGTCTAATTTTTCAAAATTTTCTTGAGGGAGGATGCCCCAAACCCCTAGACAATCTGTGCACCTCCCCTGTTCAACATATGCCTCAGAATTTTTAAATCCCGTTTCGCCACTGTAATAATTAGTGCTTTGACATACATAATTTTAAATAATAACCTATATTGATATTCCAACATATTTTTGCCTTTGAGACAACTATAATCTAACACAAATCAAATGTTTGATAATGGACTATGTCAGACTACCCAGGGAGAATATTTAAAGTATTATAAAAATGAGTATGATAATGATGAAAATGGGAAGTGGTAGACATGGTAGAATCTCAGACTCTGAATTTGAATTAGTATCTGAAATAGAGCAGTCAGTCCAAAATTCATATTTATGAACTCTGTAGTAAAATTCAATGACTTTTCAAGACTTTATTTTAGATTTTAATTTTTCCAAGAAATTTTCTCTAGAAAATTCCTTTAGTGTCATCTCAATAGGGCCTATGTAATGATTAAAGAAGACAATCGTATGTAAATAATTGAGTTCTTTTCTTTTGCACATCTACAGAAATAGAAATTTTACCATAATATGTTGTGTGTGGGCTCTTGCAAAGCGCACTAGATTTAGACTTTGTAAGATATCATGTCAAATATAATAGAATTCGATTTCTAGTCAAGCAGCATTTAAATTACAAGTTTGAATCAAAATTCAATTACTTTTTACTAAAATTCCTTTTTCAATGACTCTTTACAAAACTCAGTGACTTTTCCAGGATCGTGAAAATATGAATTTCAATGACGTTCACTTGAACAGATTGGGGGTCATACTTTTCATTTCTCAATTACTGGGGTGGACGGACTTTCATTTGTAATATATTGGGTGGGTCGTACTCTTCCTTCTCGGATCTTTCAAACATCTGCCTGACCCCTCCAGCAAATTGTAAATGACCGGTTCCTAAAACACCATATTGTATTGTATTGCATCAAATTTATTTCGTTAAGGTAAATGCATAGCAAAAACATCACAGTCCATAATAAAGTTTAGTTACTAGTTGTAAAGCATATTTTAAAATAGATGTAATATTTTCTTATGTGTTAGAGAGAGAAGGGTATAATTCAAAGTGATATTGAAGCTGACCTACTTGAAGAAGGAATGCTTAAACTTTTACTAAAATGAAAAGCAACCAAAGTCCTGATATGATGTTCTGTCGTCAAAGTTCTAGGAGAAATGTTGGCCTGAAGTAGAATATCTTCTATTAAATTCTTTCAATAGATCATTAAGAGTTCGAGAACTTCCTGATACCCCACACATAGCCTTTGATATCAAGAAAAGACATACAACATTATTAGAATTCTATAGATACCCAAACCTCTCCAATACAGATTACATGATACTAGCATTGCTTGGCTAACAGTTTGCAAATGCACTTTAAAAAGTGATATTGCCAGAGCAGGATAAAGAATCGTTATATTCTGGGTATAATTACTGCTCGTCATTAAACAATAGATATATAATCAAAAAGCTGAGGATGAAACAAAGAGGCTGTACTCCTCCTTCAACTTTGTTTAATAGAGATGGAATTCAAAGAAAACATCTTTTGATGGATTCAAATAATATGTACTAGACAGTAATAATGAATGTATTTTTAATCAAAACTGATAAATATAGAAAAGGTATCCATCAAAGATGCACTCCACCTTGTCTTGAATGTATAATTTGTCTTGAATTTCAAAACGCAAATTCAAGAAAAATTATCAACATGAAGGTTTAACATAGACACAGGGAGAGAATAGAAATATATCAGTACGCTGGCAACAGTAAGCTGGTGCATACATCAGAGGCCAGTGTTACATAAGAAATATCAATATATTTTGTAATAAGTAGACAAACGACCCAATGCAATTTGAACTATTGTAAACAAAGTACTGACTGTGTGTCAACCCACCGTAGCAGTGACACTCACCTGGGGTGCATACTCGGGCCGGGTACACCCTGCACCCGCACTGCAGACGTTCCTCGACTAGACTACTCCTCATTGTGTTTCCTACCACGTACCTGGACCACCTGTCGTCCCTGGGTCGGGTAAGGGTATTGCCCGGCTTCTCGAGGGGCTCCACGGAGGACTTTGCACCGGTGCTGACACGCTGAGCTATGGGCGTCCCTGTCGCTTCAACCACGGTAGACCAAGTCCAGACGGTGAGGGAGGAAGGCCACCGGCCAAGCCTCGGTAAGACAGTAGAAAGGGCCTATTCCTTCGGGGAATAGGTTGCCAACCCTATGCTGCTGTTGTTCAGTGTCTAAGAGAGAACTGCCGCTAATCGGCTCAACCCAGTACAGGAAAGTACTGGTTCCTAATCCCAATAGTGGCCATAGTAAAGGACAACAACAAAGCCCTATCAAGGTGTGTGTAACTGGGATATTAACCCAGTCCAGTGCAACTTATACTACAGGGGTTGTTTATACTCTGCGGTCATGTTACAATGAACCCCCACACTGGAGGCCCTAACAACATTTCTTACACACTCCCCAGATTCCATGAGGATGGAACATTCGCTTTTTTAGAGAGTGAGACACTCGCATGGAAACTCCCCCAACCCTTATCCCTAAGCACAGTGATCCCGTCGTCAACTACGCGCAACGCGCCCGACATCAGCGACAGGCCGGCAGGTAAGTCTGCCGGACGCCTCCACCCCTCCTGTCCTGAGAGGTCCGCCGAAGATCTTGTTCCCTGGTTGCGCCACCGGTAAGCCTGAAACATACAAACAAACATGCAAACACCCCGCCGCACCAGTAGTGCAGAGAGGCAAAACTCGCCAACTCGCTGCTCCTGTCCAATGGCATGACACCGCTGCTCCACGCTGTTGCTGCGTCCATCTCAGCGAGGCCCAACGGGGTGATCGCTGTGAGCTGGTGGAAAGCGGTCAGTTGAATAAGCCGGGATCGCACCCTCGTGTCAGCCGGACGCGGTGCCACACCTTTGGGATTGTATTGCTCACAAAATTAAGTGCGTTGTTACCTACGCAGTTTTGTAGGACGCCCCGGGGCTTGTCAGTCCAGAGTAATACGAAGCTAGTGGCCTAGTCTATCGCATTCTAATTTGACTCTACACGGTCGCTTCTGTACTCGTAGATCGTGATTATGTTCCCCCTCAGATTGCCTCTTCGTTTACCCCTTGTGTGTGGAAGAGAGAAGGCGCAGGCTGAATGTGGTGAGTGAGTGTGTGCCCTGTCGTCCCCTGTGGCAAATTGAGTCCAAAGTGCGAGGGGTGCCCAGATCGCACTGTGTGAATGTGATAAAGTGTTGAAGCGAGCGGCCGTCGCGCGAAGCGACATGACAGAAGTGAGCAGTCGCACGTCACTAGTGTGAATAAGTTGGACTTTGGGGAGGGCGGCGGGTGTTTGCATGTTTTGTTTGTATGTTTTCAGGCTTACCCTACCCGTGAGGCGCAACTTCCAGGAGACGACATTTCTTCGGGACCTCTCAGGACAGGAAGGGTGGGGCGCCTACTGGCAGACTTACCCATGCAGTCGCACCCGCCTGTCGCTGATGTCCGGGCGTGGTCTCGCACTCCTTGAAGTAGGAACCCGCTGATGACCGGAAGCCACCTGCGCTAGGATACTCGGATATGGGTTGGGGAGTTTCCATGCAGTGTCTCACTTCTCTATAAAGCAGAGTGTTCCATCCACATGGAATCTGGGGGAGTGTGTAACAAATGTTGTTAGGGTCTCCAGTGCGCTGGGTTCATTGTAACATGACCGCAGAGTATAAATAACCCCCTATAGTATAAGTTGCACTGGACTAGGGTTAATATCCCAGTTACACACATCCTTGATAGGGCTTTATTGTTCTCTTTACTATGGCCACTGTTAGGATTAGGGGACCAGTACTCTCTTGTACTGTTTTGAGCTGATAAGCGGCAGTTCTCTCTTAGACGCTGGTACAGCAGCACGTGGGTTGGCAACCTACTCCCGTGGAGTAGGCCCTTTCTACCAGTCTTACCGAGGCTTGGCCGGTGGCCTTCCTCCCTCACATCGTGGACTGGGTCTACCGTGGTTGAGCGACGGGACGCCCTGAGCTCGGCGTGTCAGCACCGGTGCAAAGTCCTTTCCGCGTGGATGCCTCTCGTGAAACCCGGGCGGTACCCATCAATAGCCAAGGGACCGACCGGTGGTCCCGGCAGGTTGGTACATGGTAGTCGAGGAAACACAACGAGGAGAGTAGTCTAGTGAGGAACGCCTGCAAGCGCAGCTGGGGGTGTGCCTGGCCGGGAGGCCGCATGCACCCCAGGTGAGGGTCACACGTACAGCTTTGTTTACACATGGGCAGGTGCGACAATCCCTCTTTTGTTCAATAGTAGAAACTTTGTTTGCTTAACCGATTTGTAAGCCTACCGCGACACCTGTGCGGCAAGCTTCTGATGTTTACCTAGGCAGGCCACTGCCCTAACCCGTTAAGGCCTATAGCAGCCTCGCCACCTACACCGTTATTGCATACTGCAGTTGACCTTTTGCACTTTATTCATCCTACGATTCTCCTCTTTAGTGATATGTCCGTCTACTCGCGCAAGGCTTTCAACCCAACCCCACGGTGTCCATTGACGCAGTGCTCTGCCACCATCCTCTGCCAACCAACAAGGACTCAATGCGTTTGCTTTGGTGACCAATGTAACGGACCCGGCAGTCCACGGCCCACGTCATCCTCATCCCCGGTGTCTGCGACCCAAACTGTGACTCCCCGATGCAACTCACTGAATCAAAAAGGCTTGATTCTCATTACACCGACACCACAGCCGGGCTTCTCGCACCCACCTCCGACTCATCTGAACCTACTATCCACATTCTCCCGCACATGGTGACAGAACAAGCGACCGCACTCGCCGGTCATCGCTTCGCCACTAATTCCTCGCACTCAGTCTCGTTCCCATCGATGCCAACTGATGCACTGCAAGTGCCCACAAATCGCGTCGCACTCTAGTTGCTACTTGTGACTTATACCACCGCTCCCTTGCGGCCCCATCGCCGCTAATCCAATCGCGATTACTCAGCGATAATCACTGCTTGCCTTCTGCAGTTTAGCGCGACTCCACTTCCCTCTCCCCCAAGTTTCATTACAAAACCCACGGCAGAGGAAGAAAACGAACTGAATGTCGCTGAAATGTTCCATTCCTACATGAAACTTCCACCAAGTATAAGGGAAGTCGCCGTCATAAAACTGACCATCCGCTTCCAAATTCCTCATCTAATCGATCGCACTCCAATACTCCACGAATCGCGTCATGCGACGGGCAAGCAAATTCGCAGAGTGCGAAGTATCTTCCAACAACAGAATCTCCCCTCGCGCCGACTTAAAAGCCGGTTTGAGTCGATTCGTATTGACCCATTGTTCAATCATCGGTTTGCAGCCTCTCTTGACTTTCGGGGTGTGGGCAGGCTCACGAAAAATCCGGATCTTGACCACATGATCATTACCCACGGAAATAACCTCATGCGGCCCGGTCCACGGTCCTGACTGCAACTTGTCGCGCCCAAGCGGTGGCGAAAACATCAGCACCTGATCGCCAACTTTGTAATTGCGCGGCTTAGCCGCCTTATCCTTCTGCGCCCGCTGAATCTCCACCGCTCTTCCTGTAACCTCTCGGACTGTCTCAGCCATCTGCATCGCCAAATTACGTTGATGAAAAACATAGGCCGAGTAACACTGCGGCACTGCCCTGTCGTCACACCCATACATCAAGTCAATTGGGAGTCGGGGGTCCGCTCAAAAACAGCCGTTGTGGCGTGAATCCAGTACTTGCATGCGGGTATGCCATAAAGACGTATGGCAGCAACTCGTCCCAATTTTCCTTATCGTGAACACTCAGCGCTCTCAATATGGCTTTTATTGTTTTGTTACTGCGCTCCACCATCTCATTGCTCCAAGGAGCATAGGCAGTGGTCCTTGTTTTGTGTATTCTAAACATCCGGCACAGTTCCTTCATGAGCTCATTGTCAAATTCCCTCCCTTGATTGCTGTGCAGCCACTCCATCACACCGTGTCGCGCAATGTACTCCCGAAAGAGAACATCCACCACGGCTTCCGCTGTCTTTTGCGTTAACGCGTACAACTCCATCCTCTTAAAGAAGTAATCCTGAATGACACAAATGTATTTATGACCAGCTGGAGTCTCGGGCAATGGCCTTTGGAGGTCAATACCCACAGGTTCGTGGAGAAAACCCACATATTCGTGCTTCATCGACGGCTTCCCTCCCCCAGCTCAGGTCTTATTCCGCTGGCAAGTCAAACATGCCCGACACATCAGTCTCACATCCTCCCTCATGCCTGGCCACGCGAAACGTCGCCGCAAGAGTTCATAGACGCGTTCATAGCCAAGATGACTTACGCTATTCACATGAACACAACGCCATATGCTCTCGCGCCATGCGACCGGCACTAATCGTACTTGTACACGCTTCACGGGGCGGCCCTTAGTATGGATCACTTTGTCGATTGCCCACACCCCATCCGCGGATTTATACAGACTGCTCCACCAGCGACAATACGCCTGTACCTCGGGACATTCCTTCTTTACCTCCTCTTCGTCCATTACCTCGCCCCACTGTTCCTTTAGAACTGCGACACGTCGCAAACACTGGTCACCCTGTTGCGCCTCGCGCCAATCCGAATCCTCGAATTCCGCGAGCACCTTCACGCATCGTTTTTCGGCCTGAGCGATGGTGCGCTGCTCTCGCAGCTCACCCGCCCACCAAGGCTCCTCTTCTTCATCACTTTTATCGGAAGATTCTTCTACCACGAGCGGATTCGGGGCCGGCTGCGCTCCGAGTCGCTTCTCTGCCAGTTGCTTGGACCGACGAACCGCATTCCGCTCACGTGCGACAAACACTGGCGTCGCCTCATCTTCTTCTCCTATCTCGCGAGCTGTAAAATGGGTTCGGTTGGGCAACTCGTGGAGTCGTCTGGTGAGATACACATTGTAATCAATACCATCCACGAGTTCTGGCTCCTCTCCCTCTTCATCCTCAGAGTCGACATCCCGCGCCGCAAATTCCCAACGCATCTCCGGCAGCAATTCCTTATTGACAACCGTCGCGTTGAGAACAGTGACTACCTGGGATGCGCCCTCGTCCTGAAATCATCCGGTCCCTGCATCCTCGTCCCTGCCCAGAATCTGTCTCCCATGGCTTATCCTTCCGTTTCCACAACACACAATCGGATTGACAATCGCACCAACGCCAGCATGCCTTCCAGTTTCCCCCGTGAAGCCGTCCTGCATCCGGGTCAGCCACAAACTATCCCGCCACCTCCTGCAAACTCCCCATTATGTGGTGAATCTCCCATGGCCCATACCAGCCCATTTCCAATGTACATGTTTTGATGGTATTTTTATGCCACGTCAGAGCCGCGTGATCCGTCAAATGATGACCAGCGTCCCCCCGTGTGATATCCACCGCATGAAGAAAACCACCGCATAGAATTCCCTCTTTGTCGCGCAATACGCCTGTCGGCTTTTGCACAACGTCTTGGAGGCAAATCCCAGCGGCACGAATTTTCCTCCCTGTTCCTGTTCCAGTGTCCCTCCAATGCCGTATAAACTCGCGTCCACCTTCAGGTGGAACTCCTTATCCGGAACGGGGTAATAAAGCAGAGGCAACTGCTCTATGTACCACTTGATCTTCTTGAAAGCATATTGCTGGTGCTCTGTCCAGCGAAATCTCACACCCTTCTTGGTAAGCTCCGTCAGTGGTTTTGCCAATTCACTATAGTTCGGCACGAAACGCCGATAATACCCTGTGAAACCCAGGTACGTTCGCACCTCAGTCAGCGTCTTGGGAACATCCCAGTTGTGCAAAGCCTGCACCTTACTTCTACTGGGTCGAATCCCGTCGTTATCCACTTCGTGTCCTAGGTATTCCACACTGGTAGCAAAAAGGCGACACTTCTTCGGCTTCAGCTTCAGATTGGCCCTGCGCAACCGCTCAAATACCGCACAGAAGTTCAGCCTGGCGACTTCAAAATCCCGCCCGAAAGCGAGAATATCGTCTAGGTACACCAGGCACTGACTCCATACAATATCCGCGAGCACCATCTCCATGAGTCGGCAAAACGTCGCGGGCGCGTTGCACAAGCCGAAGGGCATCCTTATCCACTCGAACAGACCGCGGTGAGTAACAAACGCCGTCTTTTCTGCATCTCCTGGATCCATTCCAACCTGCCAGTAACCGCTTGCGAGGTCGAGCGTACTAAAGAATTTGGAGCCTTCCTAAGCGTCCAAACACTCGTCAATCCGTGGCAGCGGATATGCATCTTTCTTCTTCACTTCGTTCAGCTGTCTGAAATTGATGCAAAATCGCAATTCGCCTGATTTCTTTCGCACCAACACAACTGGCGCTCCCAACGGGGACTTTGAAGGACGAATCACTCCGCTCGCCAACATCTTCTCTAACTCGGCATTGACATATTCTCGCTCCTTCATAGAGCGGCGATAATAATTCTGCTTCACTGGTTTTGCATCCCCTGTGTCTATTTTATGAGAAATCAAATCCGTGTACCCTGGACTTCCGTCCGGAGCCACGAAGATGTCCTCATACTCCATCACCAGGGCCTCCAACTTGGACTCCTCGTCTGCCGTCAGTGTTCCTGCAGCCGGGAACATACAGCGCAAAAATTCAGGCACACACCGCGTTGCAGCCTTCCTTCTTGTCTGGGTGGGCCCACTGGGCAACTCAGCCGTTATCCCCTCTTCCACGAAGTAAACTTTGCAGTCGCTCCGGCGCCTTGGCGACTTGTCTGCCTCCTCTTCCGGAATCAGTTGTCGACTGGTCCACTCCATCCCGTGCCGGGTTACGATGGCATTGGTGTTCGCGACTTGCGTTGGAATCTGCCATACCCGCAGCACAGGAGGTCTTTCACCTCCGTCCGAAGTCCTGTTAACGTCGTCCTGCAGACGACGCTCCTCTGCTGTTGGAAATCCCGTGATTTTGGCCACTATCATCCCCTCCGGGATTTCTCGAAATTCTGTACTTTGATTCTCCAGGGTGAGGGCTCCATCATCCCCTGCTGTTGGTAAATCCTCCACCAAGATTGATTTTGTACCTCCTGCCACCCCCGTATCATCCCTCCAGTTCTACTCGTCGGAACTCTCGACCAACGATTCCATCTCTCGCGTGGTTCCATAAACCCACTGCTCATGATCCGCTGGGCTGCTGATGTTCTCCCCCTCCTCGGGGAAGGGGTGATCCGGGGCAGAGATTGAGGGTACATATTTAAATTCAATAAAATTCTATTATTAAATAACGTTGGAACCACATTTTTATACGTATTAAAGAGAAAAAATGTGGTTCCAGCTCTTTATGGTGTTTTAAAAATACTTTAAAATTGAGGGTACATAAAATTGTGAAAGACGCATTTCAATTTTTTTATACAAAAGTCACTGTTTACATAAAACCATCGATTTTCGAATCACACAAAATGTTGGTTAAAATGTCCCAGTTTTCTTCATTGATTCTCAATTAGAATATCTACTCAAACTCATACAACACATACTTCCACTTTCTAGCACTGCTAAAGCACAAAATTGTAGTATTATTTTGTCAATATCGTTTTGAATTGCGGTATAAAAGTAAAATTACAAAGTTCATTTATGAACCACATTTCGTCCACCATATTGTATAAACAGAGCCGATTTCCGGCAAAAACCTGTCTTCACTTTGTGTAGGGTCATTATTTATCAATCGGGTAGGCTTAGTAAATCTGTTCTGCCGTGGTTATGGATCAGTTATTGTGATTTTTATTTATGGAACCACATTTTAAAATCCCAAATAATAATGAAACTGCAGGAATAAAAAAGAATAAAAAATAAAAAAACACATTGATATTATCAATATGAGCAGGTTTGTATAAATTTAATGAACCACCAATCGAACCACATTCTAAAACAATGGAACCACATTTGTGGAGCCACATTTATGGAACCACTACCCATTTATAGAACCACATTTTGAAACACAATTAATACCCAAAACTAAAAAAAGAGAAGTTTATTGAAAGCAGACCATATTTATGGAACCACATTTATGGAACCACATTTTTCTCGTGGGGACAGCCCACCAACCCCCCCCGCTAATTTATGAAACCACATTTTATGGAACCACATTTTATGAAACCACATTTAATGGAACCACATTTTTTTCACAGCCCCCGAAACCACCCAATTTTTCTGAAACCACATTTATGGAACCACATTAAAAGGAACCATTTTTTTATCGGGGGACCCGAACCCCCCCCCCATTTTATAGAACCACATTTATGGAACCACATTTTATGGAACCACATTTTCAGCACGATCTAATGAGATTGAAGGACACCCCTCGAACCAAACAATTTTTTTTTAGGAGGGACACCCCCGAACCCCCCATTTTATGGAAACCCCCAATTTTACGGAACCACATTTTATGGAACCACAATCTAATGAGATTGAAGGACACCCCTTGAACCACCCAATTTTTTCTGGAACCACATTTATGGAACCACATTTAATGGAACCACATTTTTCTCGGGGGGACACCCCCTGAACCCCCCCGAATTTATGGAACCACATTTTATGGAACCACATTTTTTTTCAGGGGGACACCCCCCGAACCCCCACATTTTTGGAAAGCAGACCATATTTATGGAACCACATTTATGGAACCACACTCACTTTTTATTACAAACAATATTAATGAGATTATATATCAAAAAAACGAGTAGTAACTACTGTGAAGAGAAAATCACTAAAACCCATAAAAATGACACTCCAACCGCCACCCCTTAATGGTAAATAGAGTTTAGTTCCATAGAGTAACCAATCTCCGTAACAATGGGTGTAGCCAATTCGTCAATCTTGGTCGTTATGATTCCTGTTTGGAGACTCTATTTTATATCGTAAAATGTGATTTAAAAGACTATTGAAATGAAAATAAATTAAAAAGATTATTTTAATAAATATCAGCATCTAAGTGTTTTAGCACAAATACATTATTTTTGAAACTTTGCTTAAATACGAAAATAATCATTATCGTAACATTCCTAATGTCGGAAGAAGACTAAAATTCGAAAGTGAAGCTGAAAATTCAACTGTATACATAATTGGAATGATCATTGAACTCTATTTAAAATTATTATTGTACATAAGTATCTGTCAAATAATTTGGATAACATGAAGAGAAATAAAAATGTACATGCTGGCATTAATTTAATGAGAAAGAGAAGGTTTCATTAAAAATCTGGCGTCCATGGCTTTCTCATGTTTCAAAAAAAGGCAAGAAACAGTGAAAATTTCACTTGATAAACATAAGTCAATATTTGATAAATATTCATGGAACCACATAAAAATAGTTTCTCTTTCTTAATAAAGAAAGAAATGTGGTTCCTAATATTATCCAATAGACGTTATATGATATCAAAGAAAGTCCCCCCTATATTTAACATGAATCTGCACCACGCCAGGACCACCTGTCGGTCCCTTTAAAGGGAGGCCTCCACTAGGGTGGGCCAAAAACACAAATGTTCCATTTTTATGCTCTTCTGATTTGATTAAAACTTATTTTTGTAAAATATTTTGATAAATTCCAATGGGAAATTCTTTAAACCCTCTACCTCAAATCCATAAGATAACTAAAAGGAAACAAATTTCCATATAAGCTAAAACTGAAGGATCTTCTCATAGTTCTATTTATGAACCCTTTAAAAGGGGCTTGCCATGTATCCAGATTGAGTTTATCTACCTAAATATGTGCTTCTCATTTCTCAACCAAACTAATTAGAGATGCACTTCCTTTATCACATATAAAACATATAATCAAATAAGTGTATACCAAAATATAGTGAATTTATTTGCACAAATACCGACAAAACTTTAGCCATTGTTGTTTTCTGCCGAATGGATTTGTAGGTAATTTATGACGCGTAGTCGTGAACGAACGGTCTAGCTCCCACTTGAATGAACGGCAACATAATATCCTATAACTTATAAACCACATTTCCAAAATTCTTGAAATTTGGGAGGATGATTTCAATGACATAGACCTTGTATATCCTTTAATCTGATAATTTGATAATGACTGGATCTTTTTCCAGTGTTTTATACACTGGCTTGTACCCAATTAATTGCGTCCGTCCGTCCGTCCATCCGTCCATCCGTCCGTCCGTCCGTCCGGTTCGTTACCCCTCTACAGGCCGCATCGTTTGAGCTAGGATGCTCAGATTTGGCATGTCGGTTGGAAATGGTGACCACAAGAACCCTATTTCACATGGGCCCAAATGGTCCATATTTGGGCCCATTTGGGCCCATTATTAGGTCCATTTTACTAGTATTCAATATGCTTTAGCCAGCATATGGAAAAATCAATATCATAAGGCAGCAACATTAGTCTAGCCTGGTGCTGTTAGCTGCTGAAATATGAATATTGATTTTTTGACAATATATGACAGTGGCATTCCAGTGCTTTTCCAGGTATAAAACACTGGTTTGCCCTCACCAGGAACGCTTTTCATATAATCATCGTTTAAATTTACTACACAATCACAATGTGACGTCACATTGTGACTGGCAACCCCTCGATCTAGATCTTAGATCTACGAAATACTCAACTCCACGTCACAGCGAGACAGGTGATAGAGTGCAAACAAGCACCTGCTACTGCAGTATTTGAATCTGGCAACTGACTCGGACACGGCGGAGTATTTTGCATGCGAAGAAGATGAATCACAATCAGATGAAAAACTTAGGCCTTAGTGGCTACTTGTTTGAGCCAGAGCCAAGCAGTGATGAGGATGAGAACAATGATGATATTGTTAGTGTTGACCATGAAGAGGCAACACGCATCGGTAATACAGATTGGTAAGTACACCACCGACTCAAAGTAGTATTTGTCTTTGATTCAACGTTCACGTGAACGTCAAGCGTTTGCCGTCGGAAATCCCTGCAGTATGTCGAGTAAGTTCAAAAGGTCAAATCCTACATCACGTCGGGCAATTTGCATATGTAATTACTATATTTGTAAATTATTAAAATATTTATTATAAAAAAAATCTGGATGAACAAAAATAAAACAAGACAGATTTTTTAATTTATTTATTAGTTTTCTACACTTAGGCAAACGCCTGGCTGGAAAAAAAATCTTTGGCTGCTAAGCTGCTTTAAGAAATAAATACACATCTAACACTTTATTAAGCAAATCTATAACCATACCTACTGCAATTATCTATAAATACCTAATATAAAAAAATCATCAATCACATTAACAATAGGTGTATCAGAATACTTTTAAAAGGTATTTATTTTCATAATTTTAGTCAACTGCATATTTTGAAAATGCCACTTCCTGTTAAGTTAGCAGGTGCTCTGGCAGGTGGTTGTGTGACATCACAGGATGAATAACAAACAATACTACATAGTATGGACACAGAATTGAGGAAGGAAACTTTGCAAGGCATTTCATAGTAGAATTTGTTATACAGTGGTTCTAGAGTAATTTGGGTGTGCTGAGTCCATTTCTGCCGTATAACATTGTCTATCTTGCATATTAAGGGCCAAAAATCAAGTTTAAACATAATGTACTCACAAAGTTAATACTAATACTTTATTTAACTTTTACAAGATTGAAACATACTGATAGAGTGGATTTAGGGTAATTTGGATGCTCTGAATTCATTTCTGCCACATAACATTGTCCGTATTGAGTGTTAAGAA
>JAGTTF010005418.1:0-11894 GCA_019095985.1 Streblospio benedicti | reverse complement strand
CAAAATTCATTGTTGCTGCATGGATATATCCATCAAAATGTTTATATAGAGGAATTTGAAATGTTTATCACACTTATGCCATATATTTTATATTCATGATGTATATATATTTAATTTACATAATTTAACTAATGTGACGTATAAGCCCCTAGAAGGGCAGGGTATAATTTTCATTTAAAATATTCCTCAGTAAATGTAATGTATATACAATGTCACTATAATAAATAAAATCAATCAATCAAAAACAATGTTTTGAGTGTTTGCCACTCATTCGTCGAGAAAATAACTGTCTTTTTTCTGCAACATCAAAATATAATTAAAAATATATACTGCAATATATTTGGAAGGTAGCTCACATTCTGTGTGTTGTTAACTCGAGTGATCCTTGAATGGATGGATTTTGTGATAATATATACGAATATAATCATATATATATATTTCAATTTGGAAAAAGGCAACTTAACTCACCAATTGCGTATATATGCTGTGCTACTTAAATTAAAACAGATATTTTTTTCTTCTTTTTTGTAACCTGCCAGCGCTATCACTTTAAACCGATATAATCGTGCCATAGATAATTACCTCAGCGAAGGCCATAGGTTGTCTTGCAGTAACTGTGGGCTAACAAAGATGGTGACCAGCCTTTCAGTAAGTGTATGACGTCCCCACCTGACCTGCTTAGCTTGGCTCTTATTGCTGTCTGCCGTGAGAAGTATCCATACTAATTGCTATTGTTGTATATAACTATTGTAATTAGATTGTTCAGTTCAGTGTAATGAGAAACGTAAAAGAATGCCACCATACGCCAAGTCTTATCGTGATTTACTAATAGTTGATAATAACACAGGCGTGAGTTTATACGGCATTGGAGGGACACTGGAGCAGGAACAGGGAGGAAAATTCGTGCCGCTGGGATTTGCCTCCAAGACGTTGTGCAAAAGCCGGCAGGCGCATTGAGCGACAAAGAGGGAATTCTATGCGGTGGTTTTTCTTCATGCGTTACTTTCGATATCACACGGGGGCGCTTAGTCGCGTCATTTGGACGGATCATGCGGCTCTGACGTGGGTGCAAAAATACCACCAATCCGATAACATGTACATGCGATGGATTGTGGAAATGGGCTGGTATAAGCCATGGGAGATTCACCACGTTCCGGGGAAGTTGCAGGAGGTAGCGGATAGCTTGTCGCGCAAGCGGGAGGCTGACCCGGAAGTGCAGGAGTGCTTCAAGAAACGGAAGGCATGCAAGTTGGGCGACTGTCCCGATTGTGTGTTCTTCAAAGAAAAGCTAGACAGATGCAGGGACGAGGACTCCGATGATTCTGACGAGGGTGTACCTAAGGTAGTCACTGTTCTCAACACGACAGCTGTCAATAAGGAATTGCTGCCGGAGATGCGTTGGGAATTTGCGGCGCGGGATGTCGACTCTGAGGATGAAGAGGGAGAGGAGCCGGAACTCGTGGATGGTATTGATTACAATGTGTATCTCACCAGATGACTCCACGAGTTGCCCAACCGAACCCATTTGACAGCTCGCGAGATAGGAGAAGAAGATGAGGCGACGCCAGTGTTCGTCGCACGTGAGCGGAATGCAGTTCGTCGTTCCAAGCGACTGGCAGAGAAGCGACTCGGAGCGCAGCCGGCCCCGAATCCGCTCGTGGTAGGGGAATCTTCCGACGAAAGTGAAGAAGAGGAGCCTGGGTGGGCGGGTGAGCCGCAAGAGCAGCGCACCATCGCTCAGGCCAAAAAACGATGCGTGAAGGTGCTCGCGGAATTCGAGGATTCGGATTGGCGCGAGGCGCAACAGCGCGACCAGTGTCTGCGACGTGTCGCAGTTCTAAAGGAACAGTGGGGCGAGGTAATGGACGAAGAGGAGGTAAAGAAGGAATGTCCCGAGGTACAGGCGTATTGTCGCTGGTGGAGCAGTCTGTATAAAGCCGCGGATGGGGTGTAGGCAATGGACAAAGTGATCCATACTAAGGGCTGCCCCGTGGAGCGTGTACAAGTACGATTATTGCCGGTCGCATGGCGCGAGAGCATATAGGCCAGTCAACGAACAATTTAGGTTGGACAAAATTGTATACAAAGGTTTCTCAACTGATTTCTACTCTTTATGACCTACTGTTTGAGTAGAAAAAAAAACTAACCATTTTTTACCCCTGGCAAAGTTGTGAAAAATGGCGATTTTCAAAATGGCCGCCGGTATACCATATTTTACCATTAAAGTACATTTTAGGGCACTTAGAGGCACAAACTTGGTGTCTACAACCATGATTTCAGGTATAAGGAATTTTTAGGTGCTATCTAAAATTAAGATCAGGTGTCGGCCATCTTGGATTTTTTAAATGGCCGCTACCAATCGTGGTTTGTTTGAAGACATAGTTAACAATATACCTAGGCATCTAACATCTTGTTAAAAAATTCAGTCACAGAAGCACACCAAAATATTGAAATAGGTCATAGGAATTAAGTTAGAATATTTATTGATCTATTTATTGATCTGAATATAGATTATTTATTGATGTTGATTTCCATGAATACAATACTGTGGCTTTCCAGGAATCATATCTTGTTAAAAATAGTATTTGGATCTGGATACTCAAAAACATATCCACAGACTTTACAACAGAGATGTCTGACTACATGCCCTGATCAAGAAGGCTGAAAGCAGTGTTGCTGAAGAGCAACCTATTGCAGCAACAGTTATTATTGATGGTGGTTCATTGCTGCAGCGTCTTCCATGGCCCAAGTGTTCATTATATTCAACATTATGTGAGCTGTATGTCCAGTACATTAAAAGAAACTTCAGCACTAGGAGAGTTACTGTTGTTTTTGATGGCTATGCAAGTGGTGCTACTACTAAGGATGAGGCACATCATACACGGGGTGGAGGTGCTCTGGGATTAGATGTTGAGGTGGCAGCAGACATGATGTTACGTATGCACCAAAAACAAGCAGAAATTCATCAATCTTCTAGGTTCAACATTGGAGAGAGCTGGCATACATGTTATGCACTCAGAGGCTGATGCTGACTACAACATTGCACTTGCTGCATGCAGGACTGCACAGTCAAGCCCTGTTACTGTTACTGCAGACGATACACATATCCTAGTGCTGTTGATCCACCATTGGAATCAAGGCTACAGTAGTGTTTCAATGAAAACAAGCATGAAGGTAATAGACATTGGTGAGATGAAAAATCAACTAGGTCCCGTGATCTGCCAGCACATATTGTTTTTGCACGCCGTCACTGGTTGTGATACAGCCTCTAAGCCCTTTGGACTTAGCAAAAGCAGTGTGTTAACAAAGGCAGAAACATTGAAAATTGCTTCTCAGGTCTTCTTGGAGGAGGGCCAATCAAAGGACAACATAGATACTGCTGGTAGAACAGCTCTTGCTGCACTATATGGTTGTGCTGATCTCAATTCAGGGCGTGTATCAAAATACAATGAAAAGGTTGTTTCTGCTTGCAAATACGTTCCACCTGAAAGACTTCCTCCCACAGAAGAAGCAGCTCGTTTCCACAGTCGGCGAGTGTACCACCAGGTACAGGCATGGAAAGGCAACAACATGGATCCAGAAGAATGGGGTTGGATTAAGGATGAGACAGCTAATCGATTGAGACCTAAAAGAATGGAACAAGCTGCTGCACCAGCATCTTTGTTGAAAGTTATCAGATGCAAATGCAGCGGACTATGTGATAGAAAGACATGCACCTGCAGGAAGAACTTACTGAAGTGTACTTTAGCATGTGGTATATGTAAAGGGATAGCTTGCACCAATGTTGAAATAATTAACAGCACAGATGATGAATAATCAATCATATATTCAATTTAGTTGTATATTTCCCAATTTTGTACATTAACATGTTGTTAACAAATCATTGTACTGTCAAAAATATATATGGTGTGAAATCTTTACAATCTACTTGGATATTTAAAATATGTTTCAGAGAGTGATACTATATAAATAAATGTCACCATGCGATGTTACCACTGATTATAGATGCAACATATATACTAATGATTCATAATGCAGCCTATTATAAATGCTATCCAAAGGACTATTTAAAATACATGGCATGACTACCTGCCTATTTTTATTTTTAAACCAATGTAAAAAATATATGGCATTTTTTAAGTACAACAAGTAATATTTCAAATGAAAGGTTATAAAAAACTGTTGAGAGAATCAACTGTGGCGGCCATTTTGAAAATCCAAAGATGGCCGACACCTTAACTTAATTTTAGATAGCACTTTCAAATTCCTTGTACCTGAAAACATGTGAATAGCGTAAGTCATGTCGGCTATGAACGCGTCTATGAACTCTTGCGGCGACGTTTCGCGTGGCCAAGCATGATGGAGGATGTGAGACTGATGTGTCGGGCATGTTTGACTTGCCAGCAGAATAAGACGGGAGCTGGGGGAGGGAAGCCGTTGATGAAGAACGAATATGTGGGTTTTCCCCACGAACGTGTGGGTATTGACCTCCAAGGGTCATTGCCCGAGACTCCGGCTGGTCATAAATACATTTGTGTCATTCAGGATTACTTCTCCAAGAGGATGGAGTTGTACGCGTTAACGCAAAAGACAGCGGAAGCCGTGGTGGATGTCCTCTTTCGGGAGTACATTGCGCGACACGGTGTGATGGAGCGGCTGCACAGCGATCAAGGGACAGAATTTGACAATGAGCTCATGAAGGAACTGTGCCGGATGCTTAAAATCCACAAGACAAGGACCACTGCCTATGCTCCTTGGAACAATGGGATGGTGGAGCGCAGTAACAAAACAATAAAAGCCATATTGAGAGCGCTGAGTGTTCACGATAAGGAAAATTGGGACGAGTTGCTGCCATACGTCTTTATGGCATACAACGCGACCCCGCATGCAAGTACTGGATTCACGCCGCAACGGCTGTTTTACACCCAATGCGCGGACCCCCGACTCCCAATTGACTTGATGTATGGGTGTGACAACAGGGCAGTGCCTCAGTGTTACTCAGCCTATGTTTTTCATCAATGTAATTTGGCGATGCAGATGGCTGAGACAGTGCGAGAGGTTACAGGGCGAGCGGTGGAGATTCAGCGGGCGCAGAAGGATAAGGCGGCTGAGCCACGCAACTATAAAGTCGGCGATCAGGTGTTGATGTTCTCGCCACCTCTTGGGCGCGACAAGTTGCAGACAGGACCGTGGACCGGGCCGCATGAGGTTATTGCCGTGGGTAGTGACCATGTGGTCAAGATCCGGATTTTTCGTGAGCCTGCCCACACTCCGAAAGTCAAGAGAGGCCGCAAACCGATGATTGAACAATGGGTCAATACGAATCGACTAAAACCGGCTTTTAAGTCGGCGCGAGGGGAGATTTTACTGGTGGAAGATACTTTGCACTCTGCGAATTTGCTTGCCCGTCGAATGACGCGATTCGTGGAGTATTGGAGTGCGATCGATTAGACGAGGAATTTGGAAGCGAATGGTCAGTTTTATGGCCGCGACTTCCCTTAAACTTGATGGAAGTTTCATGAAGGAATGGAACATTTCAGCGATGTCCAGTTCGTTTTCTTCCTATGCCGTGGGTTCTGTGATGAAACTTGGGGGAGAGGGAAGTGGAGTCACGCTAAACTGCAGAAGGCGAGCAGTGATTATCGCTGAGTAATCGCGATTGGATTAGTGGCGATGGGGCCGCAAGGGAGCGGTGGTATAAGTCACGAGGAGCAACTAAAGTGCGACACAGGGATATGTGGGCACTTGCAGTGCGTCAGTTGACATCAATGGGAACGAGACTGAGTGCGAGGATCTAGTGGCGAAGCGATGACTGGCGAGTGCGGTCGCTTGTTCTGTCACCATGTGCGGGAGAATGCGGATAGTAGGTTCAGATGAGTCGGAGGTGGGTGCGAGAAGGCCGGCTGTGGTGTCGGTGTAATGAGTATCAAGCCTTTTTGATTCAGTGAGTTGCATCGGGGAGTCACAGTTTGGGTCACAGACACCGGGGATGAGGATGACGTGGGCCATGGATGGCGGAGTCCGTTGCATTGGTCACCGAAGCGAACGCATTGAGTCCTTGTTGGCTGGCAGAGGATGGCAGCAGAGCACTGCGTCAATGGACACCGTGGGGTTGGGTTGAAAGCCTTGCGCGAGTAGATGGACATACCACTAAAGAGGAGAATCGTAGAATGAATAAAGTGCGAAAGGTCAACTGCAGTATGCGATAACCGGTGTGGGTGGCGAGGCTGCTATAGGCCTTAACGGGTTAGGGCAGTCGCGCTGCCTAAGTAAACATCAGAAGCTTGCCGCGCAGGTGAAAGGTCGCGTTAGGCGACAGGCGGCGGATAAGCAAACAAAGTTTCCACTATTGAACAAAGAGGGATCGTCGCACCTGCGGCGTGCCGTAGTCGACGACCGCACTGGTTTATGTCAACAAAACACCACGTGTTGGCAGGATACTGTAGAGGGCAAAGGTTAAAAAGCAGGATGCTGACTGGTGATAGGTATGTGCACTGAAGCGCGGAGCCATTTTGGCGGTCTTGTGACTGAAGTACTACTTTGTGATCACACTAGTTTAGGAGTTGAAGCTGAGTAGACATACTTTTCTAGTGTGTGGTCTTTTATTTCAGTTGTTGGCGATTTTTGGCGGATAGTTACTACCTGTGGCAGTGATTCTTTTTGCAGTTTAGAAGGATACGCTAGTTGTCTGGAGTTTTCTCTTTCCAGCAGAATATGGGCCTGTAGAAGCCACTATGGCTGATACAGTCCCCACAAGCCACGAGGCGGGTGTGGCAGCGATGTCGGCCACCTCCTCGGAGTTGGTAGGGGAGCAGGGGGACGGGCACCAGCCCTCTCTGGTCTCTGAAGCTGAGGACGCGATTTCGCATTTGCAGGTGGCGGAGGAGGCGTCCCACAAAGATATGGAGGTGGCAGCGGAGGAGCTCGGCGTTTGCGGCAAGGGTTCTCAGGTTGCAGTGGAGGGGGAAGGTGACGGCGAGGACTTGTCTGAACAAGTCAGTTCCCAACCACCGGAACCCACGGATGACGCGGAGGCTTCGTCAACGGCCGATACCTGTGAAGGATCGGACGGGGGCAAAAGCACATCAAATAGTGAGTCGGAGGAATCTGACGCGAAAGGCGCCGATCATTAATAGCGCGACGGGCGTTCCCGTGTGCGATCTGGTGACGGCAGGAACAAGAGGCGACGGGCGCTGTTGCGCAAGCAAGAGCCCAGTCTCACGGAAGTGCAGCGGTTCTTTGTCGATCCGTACACACAGACTGTGCTGTACCATGGCAAATACTTCAGAGAGAAGCCAGCAGACTGCATTAAGTACTGCGCTGATGCTGAGACCGGCCTGCCCCAGCACACCTATGAGGTGGCAAGCAGAGTCGACTACGGACCGCTGTTGGATCGACCTGAGTGGATGGGTCAGGGGTTGCGTGACCAACGGACACCTGATCGGGTTCCAGAGGATCGATGGGGAGGGGTAGCAGCTGTGGTGCTGAAAAGTGGCCACACTGGATTCCCCAGGCTATGGCCGGAAGTGAAAGTTCCGGTCTCTCAGCTCCCCAGTGACCGGGTGACGAAAGAAGCGTTCTGTACAAGGATGTGAGCCATGGGAGGCTCTGGATCACCCGAAGGGAGCGCTACCGCAAACCCAGGCACTTCGCAGTAAGGATGCCGGACTATTGCACCGTGACTTCACGGACTGCAGCAAGTTCGATTCGGTGCTGGCATGTTCGCCGCGTACTGAATCACTACGGGAGCACGGCTGGAAGAATCTGGAGAAGGTGGTGGAGCATTGGTGCCACTTTCACTTGAAAGCTGGCAAATGCTTCTCTGCACCGTGTTGCAGCAAGATGCCGGTGGAGACCCTCGGGCCCCGGTGTCAAAGAGCGGTGTTTCCGTCCATTAACTGATCGAAGACCATAGTGCGGAGGTGCGACAAGTCCAGCGATCTTCAACAAGAGATCGGCGGTGGTGCCTCCCGAAGACTAGGAAGCAGCGACGATCCGGTCTTTCATTCCTGAAAAGATCTGAAAGTGAAAGATGCTCTTTTGAGATGATGGAGAGCTACAACCAGCTTGTAGGAATCCCTCGCTTGCTCGGCCTTAGTCGTTGGTTTTCCAATGCCAGTTTAAGCCGGGTGATCGTCGGATATCATCTCAGCAACGTGGATGTCAAGGCGCAGGGATGGAGTCCGGAACACCAGCGGTGGGTGAGTGCGTGTCGACTTGACTTTGTCAAGTGGACCAGCCATCTGCCGGGGTACTCTGGGGCTCCCGCAAAGAAGACTGAGGGTACCGGACGGCTGTGACACACACACTGAAGGACTCCTCCAAGAAACCGAAGGGGAAAGTAGTGGGTGGGGGCCTGGCTCGCAAGAGCGGACCCGCCAACCCCAAGCAGCCTACGTTGATGGGACCGCCAACTACCGTGCCACCGCCGCGTTCTGGGATGTTGGAGATGCTGGCGAGCAAGTTCAAGATCTCCAAATCCCCGGCGGCCACGAGCACCGTCACATCGGAGAGTAGCCCGGAACCATCCACGTCTAGTCCGGCCTCAATGTCGCCTGCGAGCAGTCTGAGCGCCGAGACTAGTCCCGCCGCCATGAAAGAAGTCGGTCGGTCTATCGCAGCCGCGATAATCCGCCACAGGTCGCATTACAGCGAGAAGAGGTGAGAAGAAGCCTTTCACCAGGAAGACACAGCTGTGCCCCCACCAGCAGACACCAGATGCGGATCTCCCACCCGCCGGGACGGTGAAGGAAAATCGAAGACCAGCACTGGCAGGCTCATTGAGAACCTGCGTGACAGTGAGCGGGTATGGCAGGACCGGGCCACTCGGGCCGAGGATGCTTTCGCTGTAGCGAAAAGACAGCAGTCGGAACTGCAGAAACGGGTCGCGGCGGACAGGACCGCTACGAAAGCGGGCGGGCACTGTTGGTCGCGGACCGCGACAAGGAGCAGGCGCGTGCGACAAAGTATAAGGCGGAATGCCTTACTTTGCAAAGGAGCGCGAGGCAGTGCGAGACGAGCTGCAGTGCAACGTGAGTCGTTAACCGCGACGGGCACCCAGCAACAGGAGAAACTGGCAGCGGCTGAGCGTGACTTGGCCAAACTCACCGAGGAGGTTGAAACCATGCGAGCGGAGTTAACTGTTCTTTGCAAGGATGCAACCTACACAGTGCCATCCGGAAAGCTGAAAGTGAAGCGAACCCCCTGTCAGAGCGAAGTCCTGTGGACTTCGGAGGGATCGTTGGAGGGCCGTCCGGCCGTTAACAACCAGCAGAAGCAGAGTGCTTTCCAGGCAGTCACCGCGACTCTGAATGAGCAGCGGAAGGAGATCATCGACGCGTGGCAGATGATGGAGGAGTATGTCAAGTCAGACCCGGATTTTGACGTCTTTCCTGCGATCTACTCCTATGCGCGCCAGGCGATGGAACAATTCACCCAAGTAGTACGGCGTGAAATCGCGCCATGGGTGCCTAGTTCCACTTTCACCCAGGAGTCCTTGGCAGACGAGTTGGGCCGTTTACCCACGCAATCCTCCGCCTCGTTGGAAGTCGTCGAGATGGACACGAGGGGGGATTCGCAGGTAGCAGTCCTGAAGAAGGAACTAGAGGGTGTTCGGCGTGAGTTAGCAATGACCCGCGAATACGCCTCTGATCGGAAGCATGACGTGGCAACCATGCAGAAGTACGAGGGCCGCAATGCAGACAATGTACGGGAACTCACGGTGTCCCTACGTAGTGTCGGTGTGGGGGTGATACGCTTGCTCGAGCAGCTGGACGTGGAGCAGCGACCTCATGTTGCCAGGGAAAGTAGGGCGTTGAGACACGCCCTAGGAGAGATGTCGGACGCAGCAGCAACCGTGGAGCCGCGGTGCCATGCCATTGGACAGGAGCAGCGAGTCAGGCGAGTTTTGCCCTCTCTGCCTCCCACTAGTGCGACGAGCACAGTGACTGCAGCAGCGACGACCACCACCGCCGCGGCGACTGTGATTAGCGCGACAGCGACCCCAAGTGTCTCTGGTCCCGCCTTCACGCAAGCCCGGTGCCGTGAACCCAGTTTGGGCCTTACGACAGCAGCGGAGGAATCCATGGATGAGGAAACCGAGGACCGCCTGCTTGCCCAGACACCCCCAAGACCCGGCCGGACGAAGTCTTCATCCGCCGCCACTTCCGGAAGTGACCACTTACCGAGTCCGCGTCGGTCACCTCGTCACCACGGACCACCGCCGCAAGGGGGTGGTACCTAAAGGGCAGGGTCTAGTCGCAGGGAGTGCCCTGCAAGGGTGATCCTGGAAGATGGATCATCGTGCCCTCCAGTTACTCAGCGAGGCCCGACGGGGTGGATCGCGTAGCTGGTGTGGAAAGCGGTCGGCTGAATAAGTCGATCGCACCCCGTGGTCGTCGGACGCGACGCCACACCTTCAGGCTCGCATTACTCTCACAAAATCGCGCGTTGTTGCCTACGCAAAGTTTTGTCGAGTCCCGGCTTATCAGTCCAAGAGTGATGCGAGAAAGTGGCCTAGTCTATCGCATTCTAATTTGACTCTACACGGTCGCTCTGTACATGTAGATCGCGATTATGTTCCCCAGATTCCCCCCGTTTCCCCTTTGTGTGTGAAAGAGAGTTGGCGCAGGCTGAATGTGGAGAGTGAGTGTGTGCCCCGTCCCCCTGTGGCAAATTGAGTCCAAAGCGCGAGGGCTGTGCGACCAGATCGCACTGTGTGAATGTGATAAAGTGTTGAAGCGAGCGGCCGTCGCGCGGAGCGACATGACAGAAGTGAGCCGTCGCACGTCACTAGTGTGAATGAAGTTGGACTTTGGGGGAGGGCGGCGGGGTGTTTGCATGTTTTGTTTGTATGTTTTCAGGCTTACCCGGTGAGGCGCAACTTCCAGGGAGACGATTTCTTCGGCGGACCTCTCAGGACAGGAAGGGTGGGGCGTCTACTGGCAGACTTACCTGCATAGCAGTCGCACCGGCCTGTCGCTGATGTCCGGGCGCGCGGTCGCGCACTCCATGAAGTAGGAACCCGCTGATGACCGGAAGCCACCTGCGCTTAGGATACTCGGATATGGGTTGGGGGAGTTTCCATGCGAGTGTCTCACTCTCTAAAAAGCGGAGTGTTCCATCCACATGGAATCTGGGGGAGTGTGTAACAAATGTTGTTAGGGTCTCCAGTGCGCGGGTTCATTGTAACATGACCGCAGAGTATAAATAACCCCCTATAATATAAGTTGCACTGGACTAGGTTAATATCCCAGTTACACACGCCTTGATAGGGCTTTGTTGTTCTCTTTACTATGGCCACTGTTAGATTAGGGGACCAGTACTCTCTTTGTACTGTGTTGAGCCGATTAGCGGCAGTTCTCTCTTAGACGCTGGTACAGCAGCACGTAGGGTTGGCAACCTACTCCCGTGGAGTAGGCCCTTTTCTACAGTCTTACCGAGGCTTGGCCGGGCCCTCCTCCCTCACGTCATGGACTCGGGTCTACCGTGGTTGAGCGACGGGGACGCCCTGAGCTCGGCGTGTCAGCACCGGTGCGAAGTCCTCCCCGCGTGGAGGCCTCTCGTGAAACCCGGGCGGTACCCATCAATAGCCCAAGGACCGACCGGTGGTCCCGGCAGGTTGGTGCATGGTAGTCGAGGAAACACAACGAGGAGTAGTCTAGCTGAGGAACGCCTGCGGCGCAGCTGGGGTGTGCCTGGCCGGGAGGCCGCATGCACCCCAGGTGAGTGTCACTGCTACATAGTGTTTGGCTAATAACCTTACCCTAACCCTACAAAGGATTACATCGGAGTTGAACTGAACTAAACTGAACTGAACTGTGACGAAATGTAAATCTTTGAAGAAGAATTATCATATTATTCGTCATCCATGCCTCATCTTGTATCTTGGATAC
>JAGTTF010005417.1:0-15000 GCA_019095985.1 Streblospio benedicti | reverse complement strand
AAAATTGAGCACGGAGACTGACCAATCAGCGTGGGTTATTGGCGGTGATTTTTGCACGGAATGATAGAATGGACGATTGACATCCACATCCAAGCCATCACACCTCTTTTACGTCATCATAGGACATTTGGTGTGCAACAATGATCGCCACCGGACCCACGTGTCGTCAAAGTTGGACCTCGGGTATGGTAGGGTCACTTGCGAAGAGGACGAGTGGGAGGGCACAATAAAGACGCCAACTTGAACTCCTTCTTTCTCGGACAATTATAAATATACATATAAGTAACTGTATGATACATGAAAATACATATAATTTGCAAGCCCTTTAGTGACAGTCCCATTGCCGTGTGCCAGAGAATAAGACATGTGATTTTGTTAGCGTGATTATAATTCACGGCGATTACATTTTACAGCAGGTAGACTATTTTTGAATGGCATAAATTATAACCGCGCCCGAGCACAATTTACGTTCACCTACTCGAATTTTACGGTGTCATAGCACTTACCCGAACTGTCTGTGAACACATTTCCATATTCCAGATTCCAAATAGTGCCTATACCATACCTGAAAACTTTCCCAATGATGCAAGTATTGCTGCAGCTGAGAATTTCTGCAGAAACGCTGATCCTTTAAACCTGAATGGTCCCTGGTGCTACACCACTGACCCCGACGTGCGCTGGGATCGATGTGATATACCCATAGTTGGTACGTTCTAAGTTTTCTTGTTGGTTCCAACAAAGATCTATACACAGAAGGGAAAAATCTAACTATAATATTTATATTGATATTAAAAATATATGTATATGTATTATATGTATTATACTATTAAAGAGAAAGAAAACCATTGGCACAACTTGCATTTGGGCTGTAATTGTAAACATTGGTACGAAGAGTCAATTACATCAGCAATAAAAATTGAATTGCACGCTAACACTGTGATTGAAAATTAACCATCTTTATGTAAGCTGCCATTTTAGACTATTTTGGGTTCCTCTGCGCAGTTGCTCGGAACACACGCCCAGCATGGCCATTTACTAGCAGACAGAATTCTGTTGTCTTAACACTATCACCAAGAGCAACCAAGAAGCAGCAGCTATCAAAATGTCACTACAGAATATACAGAGCGAATTTAACAATTAAGGGAGCGACCATCATTACTAGTACAGGAGGGGCGGTCATTTGGTGGGGGAGGGCGCTCAATTTTCATTGGGCACAGAAGGCAGGGCGCTCAATTTTAATTCACAGAGAGAGGGAGGGCACTCAATTCTCAAACTGAAAAGGTAATATTTTACTAAGGGACTTAGGGAGGGAGTTTATTGCGTCGCTTCAGCTCAGCTGCTGAAGCAAGCATTGTGTTTCGTTCGTTTGTAACTATGTAACTAGCTAACTATGTATGTCTCCGGACAAGCTAGAGCTTTATCCATTGCACTGATTTTGTTCAAACTTTACATGACTATGAGGTATGAGGCAACACCGAAGTGATTCGATTTCGGGCGCTCTGCCAATTAAATTTTGTTTCTAGAAGCGCTTTTATGACATTTCTAATGATATTCAATGCAATTATCCAGCAAGAAAAAAATCAATATTCCAACCAAGCAGCAAATTGATTATTGGATTTGAAACTGATATTGATCATTATCTGTTATTCAGTACTGTTGTATGGGAGCACAAATATCTTTTTGCTGAATATATTGATTCTGATTCATTCTGATGTTTTCTCAAATTCATAAATTTCTTGATTGTAAAGTATACATTATTTCAGTATATATATTAATTGCCAATAAGTCAATGTCGTTCTAACGACGCAGTGTTCTTTGAACACTTTTGATCTAGTTTTTATCTTGTCAATACCCAATGAATGCCCCGCTGTGTACAATTAATGATGGTCGCTCCCTAAGCTATACGAAGAAACGATACAATCGTTGAATTACATACTGTTTCTGAGTTGAGACATCTCAGCTGTAAGATGTTGTCTGCTTGTTGTTGCATGTGCTGCATCAGTTTAAAACTGCATTTGTATCTAAAGTCTAAACATTGGTTCCCAATTGTTTGAAACCCTTTATATACCCAAATTTTAAAAGTCTCTTCTCTTTAGAAATCCCTGAGGAAATCTATGGAATGTTACTCAAACAGGAGCCTTCGTTAATTCCATTTTTGGTTTTATGATTACACACAAAATATGCTACACAAACCGGCATTTTTGATACAGATAAATATCCAATTCACAATAGTATGTTCAACAGTATTTTACGTTTACCATGATACAGGACCAGCCTATATGAAGCAACTGTAGTTGCCCTTTGATACAATTCTGATGCGCAGTGTGAACTACATGTAGATAGATGGCTGAGAATAAAATGTTTGTACATAATGTCTATGTGTAATGTTTGTATTTTATTCTATTTTATTATTCTTGATAGTAAATCCCTGATTTCATTACCTTTAACCATCATGACGACACATAATGTGAAACAGAATATGGGCATACCATCTTCTGATTCGCAATGGTGTCTTCTCATACGCTATACTATCATTGCCTGTTTACTGGGGTTTCACTGGCTTAAACGCCGTGAGTATCATCTGATTCAGGCCCGGGGGCGACGTCCTGCCTCCTCACGCCGCAGGGCAAGGAGTACACGGGCAGCATGGCTGTCACGGTGAACGGCATCCCGTGTCAGGCGTGGGACACCAACTACCCGCACGTACGTACAGGCAGCAGTATACTCATCTTCAAACACTATCTCTCGCCATGTGGGTATAGGAATATAAGGATAATGGTGTGTTCTAGTGTTGAGATCACGCTTTCTCCCACTTTCATGCAAATTCATGAATGAAATAGCAGTGGGAGATTTTTTTTATCTCCCACGGCTATCTCCCACGGCTGAGATCGGACAAATGCGCAGAGTATAATTTGCATAAATTTACTATGAAACCGAACTGCTTTACTACAGCAATGCTATCTGTTTATTTACTTCACGTGCTACTAATCCACCTGCTTGTTCTGAAGTTGCCCTATATTTTTTTTACTGGTTTACTTGTGCAAGTTTTAACGATATGAAAACATTATAGAGTTTACTTTACAGCCGGACTGTATCGTCTGATTGATTTGTTCTTCTGTCTATCATCCACCCTCAGCACAACTCATTTCTAATGTAATGCTTCTTAGCAGCACAACTCGTTTTGCGAGGTGTGGAGCTCCTTATATGGAGTGATCCACAACAACAAGTAAAATCTATAAAGAATGTAAAGGCTTTATATAGTTTTACCGACTGTTTGCAGCTTGAATGCTGACTTCAGATTACCGGTAGCTTAAACAATAGAACAATTAATTTTTGGAAGTGTGTTTTTGGATTTTATTAACTATCTTTTTGTACATTATTTTTCTATAAAAAATGCGAGTTTAAAATATGTCCTTTAGTAAATGAGTTAATGTGTATGTGTATCGCAGCATGCATAAAGTTTTACAAGTATTACACTGGGTAAAACAAAGCTAAATAAACACCAGCAGCACTGCCTGCTATAAAACCGTTTTACTCCGCTAGAACTATGTTGCTTAAGAGCTTTCTGTGGTGGTGATTTAGCTATAGTCTGTTTACAAGTAGGTTTACGTGATGGTTTTTGGACACTTGTTAATATCAATATGCGTGCGTACGTGGGAGAAATAGGTATTGCATTTTGTTGGAGTGGGAGATAAGGAAATATCTCACCTCATGGAGTTGTCACAGCTCTTTTTAATTCGGAGAGTTGTCTTTGTCTGCGCTCACTCGAGCTGTGACAGCGTGATCTCAACACTAGACTCGGTGATTAGAATACTTTGGGAGCTACGTGAGAAGCAATTAAGGGCTACGCGTGAGAAGCCATTAACATTCCAAAGAAATTCCTCAGCCGGGGGGGCTATACGTGAGAAGCTATTAATCACGCCCGGCCGAGCAGGTGGCGGCGGCGGGCGGCGGAGGCGCATTCCAAAGTCGGTCGAGGGGGGGTAGGATCAAGACGGGAGCCCGGCGAGCAGGAAGCGGGCGCTAGCGGGGTCGGCCGGGGGGATCGGAAGGCGCGGGGGATCGCTCGGAGCGCGGGTCGGTCCAAGACGGGGGAGCGTAGTAGGAAGGCGCTAGCGATCGCGGGTCGGCCGGGGATCGAGCGCGGGGGATCGTCGGATCGCTATTTCATAAGACGGTACACCGCGATAAATCCCCCTACGTTCGGCGTTTCAGTCGGCGTAGTAGGGAAGCGGTACGCTAGCGGCGAGATCGTGGGTCGGCTGGGATCGAGCCCCGGGGGTCGTCGGATGGTAGCTATTTCAATAATCGCGGTAACTATTTCATAACCGATAAAGCCCGGGGTCGTCGGAGCGCTATTTCATAAAGCCCCCGGGGTCGTCGGTATAATCGCTATTTCGTAATACGGTACCGCGATACCCCGCGTTCGATAAAGCCCCGGGGTCGTCGGAGCGCTATTTCATAAAGCCCCGGGGTCGTCGGTATAATCGCTATTTCGTAATACGGTACCGCGATACCCCGCGTTCGATAAAGCCCCGGGGTCTGCATCGGAGCGCTATTTCATAAAGCCCCCGGGGTCGTCGGTATAATCGCTATTTCGGTCAAGGTACCGCGAATACCCAGCGTTCGATAAAGCCCGGGTCGCCGGAGCCGCCGATCGCCCGGCTGAGTGCGGTGGTAGGCGCTATTTCGGCGCCGGACGGCGCGATAATCCTCGCTATAGCTAGTTCGACAGTTCATTGGGGGGCTATACGTGAGAAGCAATTAATCACGCCCGGAGGGGCTATACGTGAGAAGCCATAATCGGGCGCGCGGATCGGTCGAAGTCGCTAGTTCACACGCGAAGGGGCTATACGTGAGAAGCCATTAATCACGCCGTCACGCCGCCCGGCGCGGGCCGGATAGCGGATCGGCGCCATTAATCAAAGTCGAGTCGCTAGACTTGAATCAGGCGGGGCTATACGTGAGAAGCAATTAATCACGCCGCCCGAGCGGGTACGGCGTCGCCGCGGATCGGCGCGCTCGGTCGAGTCGCTAGTTCGACACGCGAGCGGGGCTATACGTGAGAAGCAATTAATCACGCCGACCGAGCGGTGACGGGAGTCGCCGGCCGCGGATCGGGCCCGGATCGGGTCGCTAGTTCGACACGCGAGTCGCTAGTTCTATACGTGAGAAGCAATTAATCACGCCGCCCCCCGGCGGCGGGACAGCTGGACCGCGTAGAAGCGCTAATTACTGCCCACGCCAATCGCGCGATCGAGCACGCGGCGGGCTATAGACGCTGTGAGAAGCCATTAATCACGCCGACCGGCGGTGTAGTTGTTCGCCGCCATGGAAAACACGGGACTCAGTCGCTAGTTCGAAATAAATCACTCGCGACGCAGGGGCTATACGTGAGAAACCATTAAACATTGAAAATACCGCGCGGTGCGTGGGTCGCCATTGTCGGCAGCTAGAACCGATCGCTAGTTCGACGGTGAAGACCTTGGGGGGCTATACGTGAGAAGCAATTAATCACGCCGCCCGAGCGGGTGGCGCCCGTAATTAATAAAATAAGACCGCGATAATCCCTACGAAATGAGAGAAGCTAGGACGCCGGGATTAGGTCAATTTTGAGATGCAAAAATATGTGTATGGAAATTGTTAACACAGTGGGTAAATAAGCATATTCATATTCCATTTTTAATTTCTGCACGCATAACATAAACAAAATAAACAACCTGTGCTATTTCAAGCAACCCAAAATAAAATCTAAAACAGATATTTCATCCTCACAAGACCATCCTCTACGAACCACACACACACAGACATACAGAGGATACCCATTAATTAAAGCTAAAGCCTGGAAATTCTTGCCCGTGGTCACTCCCCACAAAAGTTGAGACTTGAAACCAGCGCACATGTCCAGTTGTATATACACCCAATCTCGATCAACGCGTCTTGCAATGCTCCTATCTCGACCCCGTCCAGATAGAGCTAGCCTGCTGTGTACATACAATCCCCCACAGCCTCTGTATGTCATTTGACAGTAGATTGCCACATTACGCCGAGCTATCTGGACCGGGCATCGGAGGTACCGCGAGACATTCCATCCACGGGCGTTAATTCCGAGCTAGCGGGTCTGGCGAGAGTCGGGTGACGCGGGACTGCAGAGCCGGGATTACTGGCTGAGATTCTGGATTCATGGTATACGGTCAGCATTGCTATTGCTTCACGTGAGGCATAGCTTCTGTGGTCTTTTGATTTTCTTTATCGATCAGTATCTGATTGAAATACTTTTTGGTGATTGTCGTGATGTATGCCTGCACACGTATGATTATAGGAATAGCATATATTCCTCCGTATGTTTTATTCTAATTGATATTGCTTACATGCAAATGATGAGTTCTTCGACAATCGTACTTATATGCATGATCATTATTCAGACAAATTTTAACTTTTCAGTCACAGTGGATGAGCAACTTGACGTTGATGTAAATTTTCAATGTATTTTCCATTCAATGGATGTCTTTATTTCGTGCTTCTAAAGCATATATAGACGGAACAGTGTATATGAACTGAAATTCAAACGGATATTTTCTATCCGCTTTGAATTTTTTTTATCGACGTGAGAAAATTTTCAGGATGTATTTAGAATTTAGAATCATTCAAATTCATATGTGCGGGAGTAAAGGTATTATTCAATCATTCTATTTTTCATCATATAAAAATTCGCCATATCGATAGCAGATTGCATTTTCCTTCGTCACCGTGTCACCCAAAACGTTGCTATTTCACAGACGAATACAATCAGCATACATTTAGCCTTATTAATATCAAGGGTGCCTTGCACGGGGCACAATTTTGCTAATTTCTCAAGGCAAAATGCGATTCTGGGTTTCATTCAAAAGTTGACACGTCTTTCATATGCATCTCGGAGACACAGACCCGAAGCCCGTCAAATGCGGCCATTGAAGGTCTGAATCAACAGTCGCCTATTTTGCTTTCGAACCCATCTGTCAATGGTGGTTCTGTTCAATGCACGCCAGCGTGCGCATTCGATCTCTGCCACAGAGATCGTATTCTAGCCACGTTCAATTCCAGTCATTCTAGAGTTTGAGCAAAGATCGAGTTGCGTAATGCCCCGAGTGAACGGTTTGAAATAGGTCCCCTGTTTGAAGGTTGTTGTTTTAACTGATTTCTGCCTGGCTGTAGGCCACACGCAAGGTTACGCTCGATTCGTGGCAACAGATATTGAATTCAATTCTAATCTGCTCTACACAATACTTTATACATGTAGCCTCCCCGCCTATAGTTTTATACAATACGTCGAGTTGCATGCTGAGAGTTTGCAATATTAAAGGTTCCCAATATATTCTGAATTTTGAGTGATTGTATTTTTGCAATTGCAAGCAACTGTGAAATGTATATTGTTTTAAGCATATTAACTATTGCAACCATAGCTAGTGTGCCCACTCATACTTAATACTTAAACATCATCATAAAATGAACAAGAGGTTCTCCAAATCAACACATACATTTGCACTAACCAATCACATATTTCAATGTAAAATACAATCAATGTGGAAATTTGTGGGGAAGAGGGGGCGGGGGGCAGCACTACGGCATGACACAGCCCACGTGCTATCAAAATTTGTCTGCCTCGGCAGGACGTCCATCTTGGATTTCTGACCCCGAAATCCTGGATCGTGGTAAAAAGCAGGCAACATTTTGCGCGTCTTGTTAGTGTCATCAGTTCTGGTGACGAAGATGTCAGCTGACTATGGCAAAAACTAATGTTGTGACAGTCTGTGGTTGTATTTTTCTTTGGCAAATAATATTTACGTGTTCCGACGATGATCCATATTTCGACTCTTCGGTGCATTGCAGGTGGGAATGTGGTATTGTTACTCATCTTCTACCGTGGTAGGATAGCGAGTATATACATTTGTACTGTGAAAGCGGTGGGTAGAAAGCAAATGTTGCTTTATCAGTGTACAGTTTCTTTGTATTTGTGAGACAGCTGAACAGAAATGCGGGTACATAGATCTAGACTATATCATTGAAAAATTGTCGTAGGCGATTGTAAAATTAGTAATGCTCTTTGATTAAACGTGCAATATATTTCGTAGATAATAACTGCATAAAATATGCCATCATTGGCAGATGAACTAAGAGCGTTGCAAATAAACATCAAATATGATGCTATTAATTTCATTCCCGTGTTTATAAACATTTGCACAGTTGCTTCGTATGAAAACGGCCAACCTGAGCTGTGCCGACTTATGATATTCGAGCATCCGCTGATATTGGCATAGCTTTGTCAAACAGCCTGAAAACAATTATTGTCAAGCAATTGCAAGGCATTCAAGTCCTGCACTATTTACTATAACAATTCAATTCTTGTAGCAATGTCTTGATCGCGTCTCTAGAACAGCGGGAAAACACGACTGCCTGCAGAGTGAAGAAACATCGCTGTTGACAGAAGCGGAGGAATAATCATGTCGAGTCCCGACGGTCAATAGGGCGTGTCCCGGGACTACTTTTCTCTATCAAGGGTCATTACCAACAGCAGGGTTTGATTACGTCAACACCGTGAAAAATGACGCCATCCAATTAAAGAGTAACGGTTGCCAGTAGATAGATGAACATCTGAAAAAACTCAAAAGTGCTTCCTATCTCAAGATTTGTTGTTTGCGCAGTTGTTGAACAACCAAAAAACACATCTGCAATCTGAAGGGTGCGTTCAAACTTTTAAATGTCTACTTATCAGTTTAAAAAATCTGACACCTACTGAGCGCACACGGTGAGTTTAGATACCATTAGGGGGTAATTGTTTTATTTCCCAGGGGCGGCAGTGCTAATTGAGAGGTGGAATTTTACAGGTAACGCGGACAACCGCAGAATCTGTGTAGCAGATGGAAACGTTTGCGATAAATTGTGGTGTGTCTGTACATTATATTTGAGCTTGAAAATGTACATATGTGTATGTTTTTAACGTTAAAACTTTACATTAGCCGTTTCGATGTATAACTAATGGGTTTTTTTTACTGTTAAGCGAAAAGAAATACAGCACCTAAATGACACCTATCAATTATCTCTCGGAGAACGTGTGATAAAAAAAATCCCTATCTCTAAAAAAACATGCGTAGAATTTCCATACATAAAAATCACCCAAGAAAATCTTCATATGACAGGCATCTTTAAGTCGACCACAACAAAGATATGACCAGCGCATCACTTATATCACACACCATCGCAACCTCATTCATTCTCAAATAATAATATACTTCATCCACAACTTGCCCCGTTCGTTTACAAGTCGTTACAACAATTTGCACATACGCAAACGATTATCAGTTTGGGCCGAAGTAGCCAGTCTGCAATCGGAGAGCCGATGCGCAAATGTTTAGCCCAGACGATAAAATTAGCTGTATCCCCGCCTGTTGCTTACACGTATGCAGTCGGAGCATCTATTTGGGTGTAGGTTTCACAAAATCTCGTCAGTTTATAATTTTACTGGTGATAAAATAAACTTGCTCTATCATTCTGTAAACTCGCTAAATTGGCGTTTACTATTCCGTCTAAACACTTCCGCATGGCTGCATCGAACGATCAGCAAAACAGATACGGCCGAGGTGTACAAACACCAGGTAATACGTGTACACAAAGCCCAGTGTATTGACTGAATGTGACTCTAGACACTTGTCATTCATATAGCAACAATTGCAATGTACGAGTTGCGACGTACATGTATGGTATATTTTTGACGACAGTGTACTGGTGGTTTTGGTAGTAATGGCAGACTTTAGAAGACATTAAATAATTACTGACGCACATCTGATCATTTTGTCTGCGTTGTCTACGCTAAAATAACTAGCCTGGCATTCTGGTGATATAGTAATTCATTTTGAAACTCTTAAATAACTCTAATTTACCCGTAATACTTCTCGCGTAAGCTTCACTTCCTGAATTCAGCATGGGAGCTCAAATAAAATTGGTCAGTGTAAAACAACTTGCTGCACTTGTTCTAAACAACAACGGTACTATCAGACCTAAACGTGACCCGCCCAGCTTTGCACAAATACACTGGCCAGTGGAAATAAAGTACAACATATCTACATCACACTGGCTCTTGTTTTCACAGATGCAGTATAGAAGCCCCCAGAGGATTACTGTGTCACGGATAGCCTGGGACAAGAGAAGATTACGGGAAGATTGACCAAGATCAAAGAGCGGGAACGCTGCGGTCGTCTGGTCGCCTGGGTTGTGATGTGGCTTCGTTAGCACGTCATGGCGGAGTAATCGTCCACGCGGGCATCTTTGATGAAGTGCGATAATGAGAAGATAATTGTGAGATTTTCTGTCCAGAAGATTCCTAGCACTGGCAGACGAGAAATGCTTAGCGGCCATGAATTGTTAAAATTCATGGCATATCTGCACCCACATGTGTTATTGTTGCCAGTACTACTGTGATTTATGCGATCGGACCATGGGAATTGTGGGCTGATAACTATTGGTAGGATTTTTTTCTATTAAGTTGTCTGATACAGAGTTTTGTGATATTTGATCAACTTTGTCTTGGGTGGTACATGTAATTTTACTACGTAGCTTGACCATAATATCAAGAATACACGAGAAAATATATTGTTTATGAATTTTCTGGGCATGTTATTATGGAATACTTTGTAAAGTAAACCATTTTCTGTTTCAAAATAATATATAACTATGCCTCAGCGTATATGTATATACTTTCATCTAATGAACATCACAAGCATGAAACTTGTTAACTTTATTGTATTCCATGAAGTAATGAAAATTGCTTTAATTGATTTATGTCCTTAGTTACTGTAACGTACGTAGAAAACTACGCGTCTTTATCAAACTCAAATGTACCTTAAATATAAATATATCGAATGTACAATACAATAAAATCATAGTCACTGAAGATAAATGGTGTTGTTAAATAGTGTATGATCCTCTGTGAAAAATACACCCTCTGTTTACTTGTTTTCTGTAAGATTTACAAATATTGTGCAGTGTAATGTAAACATATAAACATAAAGATACTATAAGTTCGTGATCACCAAATTCCATCTTCATGATCAGGGTAAAAATGGCGCAGTTTGTTAGTTCATGCTTTTAGCTTCACTATCATTGGTATACACAGTTTTTTAAAGATAGATATGAATATTGTAATTATTTGCTATTTGCAATTCGCATCTTATTCTTCACCGGTCCATCTGACACTTAAGGTACTTGCGATTCCACTGCCCACAAACACCTAGTTTTACACTCTGATTAGTAACTTCAGCACCAGCACATATCAAATAGAACGTTTAAATGTCTAAACTATTTCATGGTAACATATCTTGTATAAATTGTCACCAGAAATCTATAACCACGTATACATGCAAGACATGGTTACAATTGGTCAACCATTTTAGTAACACAAAGAGCATGCTGTCTTCCCTTTTTCACAAATTGTTTCTATTCGCCAACAATAAACGTCCACGTCGCGCGACTATAGAACACATATAAGGTCAACATTGCGACGACAAGTCTACGTATATGTGAGAAAACTACAAACATTCAAAGCTGGCATGCTATGGGTGTGAGGTGGTGACGATGAGCGAAGTACCCGCCGGCAGTAGGCGAGGACAAGGCCAGGTCCACCGGCTCGTGCCTGCTACCGCCGCTCCCGTGGTGGTGAGGTGCCGGGGTCTGCCCGCTCGCGCAGGGCGTGGGCGCCGTGGAGTAGGGGCTCTGGTGGTCTGAAGGCGGCGACAGACTGACGGAGCCCGTGCTCCCGGCGGGGCTGAGGGGTGCTGCTTCACGCCGCCCATTTGCTGCTGATGCTGTTGGTGTTGCTGTTGGTGGTGTTGGTGCTGCATGCTGGACGCTGCGGCCGCGGCCGTGGCGTGGTAAGAAGGGTACGGCGATCGCTGCGTCCAGCCGTTACTCAGCGTCGTTGTGGACATGGGGTCGTAGGCGCTGCTGGCCTGGAGGTGGCTGCTGTAGTCCATCACGCCGCTGCTGCCTCCTCCTCCGCCTCCTCCAGCACCACCAAGGCTGCAGTGCTGGGACGTGAGCAGTGGTAAAGAGGGTGGTGGTGAATACGGGCTCGTCTGATACTGCCCCGTGGCTGATAGTCCCGCACCGGGCGTGCTTGCACCACCACCTCCTCCACCGCCACCGCCGCTCGTGCACGGAAACCCTCCAGTGTTCCATCCCGCCATGCCACCCGCGCCCATGCCCATGGCCGCCTGCATTGTGTTCATGGTGTTGAGCATGGCAGTCTGCGGGTCGTAGCCACCCTGACCGCCCATACCCGTCATGCCCGCCATGCCCATGGCACCAGACATGGCGCTGTGCTGCCCGTGGTGGTGGTGAAACATGTCCGCGTAGCCCGCTGCGTGGCCCATGTACGGCCCGCCCGCCTGGTTGATCATCCCGAACGGTTTGAGCGCCTGACACTTCCGCCTGAAGCCGCGTGGCCTTCTCCTGAACGAGCCCTCCTCGAACATAAACTCGGCGGCCGGATCTATCGTCCAGTAGTGGCCCTTCCCGGGTCGGCCCAGACCTTTAGGCAGCTTGATGAAGCACTCGTTAAGCGAGAGGTTGCCCAGAAGGCCGAAGCCATTAATAATCCCCTGCTCGCCTCGTAGTAAACTCGTTGAAATCGAGCAACACCACTATCCCGCCTCTCGACTAAATTACCGTCTAACGCCTCGTAATCGCCGAAAGTAAACGCTCGATCTCGTTAAATATTATAGGACGATCTCGTCTCACCAGAGTTATAAGGCAGAAGTCGTTAATCACGTCTCCCAGCGCAGCTGTCGCGGGCGGTCAGAGATCAATAGAAAAGGAAGGCCGCTCGAGCTATTTAAACAATCCCTACATCAAAAACGCCGCTGATCTACCGTAAGTGCAAATGCTATAGTCGTGTAGTGACGTGTTACAGTTGTTATATACTAAGCTCAATTAGCGCTACAGATATTCGTGTGTTTAATCACATTACAAACCACAGATGTACACACCACGTTTGACCGCAAGACACCCTAAAATCAACCAAGATGTCCGCATATATAATGGTTTCACATTTTACAGATTTGTTGCCAATATTTTACTCGTATACAACCCACACAAATGCAGCAGTAACTTCCCTATTTTAAACCAGTTTTTGGACATTACGCACCGCATATAAAAATCTTGTTGAGCAGTACCATACAATCTCATACTATGCGAAAAAAAATATCAGAATGCGTCATCAATGCCTGAGGTCTTGTTGAGCAGCCAATCTAATTGACTGAATGGAATATACGTGGAATATACGTAGATGTAACATTGTCGTAACTCCAAAGGCAGAGTCGAAGAGAAGTACAATCGACTCATTATCAAATAATTAACTCTTATGGGAACCGTTGCAATGGTATCAGTCTTTGTTTTTTAGTTTACCAGTGTGTGCTTGTATTCTAAATCATATCTGAAACAACGAGACAACGCAATAATTCTATGTACATTTTAACGAGTCTTGTCAATTGCATTGGCGAATGACTTAGTTAAATTGTGACACGGGTTTTAATGTAGCTTCAGCCAATCCTATGAGATACTGGATAAGTGCAAGGTGGCGCTTAACTTCTTCCCATCGAGATTGAGCAGTGCAAGGAAATCACAGCAGTTGGTGCATTCGTTGTGCGAGTCAAACATTTCTTTGGCCTCATAATAATGGATGGTCAAACTGTTGTTTCAAACCCAGGTGTCCCTGAAATTTCATACAAACGAGTCTGTCCCTATTACACATTATTGCATTATACTTGTACCCGTAGATCACACAGTCAGACTGTGCGCGGCTAATTCGTCCCTGTTGTGAAAATCTCTTGTACACAGCCTCGTTGCAAAACAAACAGTGAACTGTACACACGTTTTCTTTGCAAGATATTTGGTGTGCAGAATAAATCAATCATCTTTGTTCGCCGCTGGCTGCTGCACAACACTGGCGTGTCCTGCGAAGTTGCACGGGATAAATCACGCGCCGGCAGCCGCAGCCGTTTTTTCCTTTCACATGCTAACCATCCTGCTTTACCAGCGGCACATGCACACATCAGATTCTGCTCATTTAACAGAGATATGTGATTTACTCTTAGGATTAGAATGCATGCTAACAGGCATAAGTGTAAATTCATTACTGTGAATACCAGTGCATTATTTTTACGTGCTGACATTCCCGGCCGACGGCGTGTCCGTGTTAACACGTGGCGGGGCTGCAGGGCTGGAGTAGCTCGTCCCGTCGCCACAGACACGCGAGCGCCGCCAGCGCGATCAGAAGAACGCCACCTCCAGTGGCGCTGCCGACAACGGCGATCAGGTCCCCGTAACCGGAGGCGGCGGCGCTGGGGGTGGTCGAGGCACTGGTGGTCCTGACACTACACTCTATCATCAGTTTGATCTTACCTCACTGCATGACCCTACGAACATACAAGAGAACCTACCTTTGTGGCTGGCTTCAAGCGTGCTCAATATGGAGGGGTATCTTTTAATAGAGGTGGTCTCCATTGGAGGTTGTACTGTACTAAGAAAACTGTCACCTCTGTATAGGGGCCAGGGCCACGAATAATAAGTTTAAGGTGGCCGAGAGAGCCACCCGCCTGCACTTACCTGTCATCATGCGCAAATTAAATCACTTTGTGATGGATAGAGGACACTTGAGTTCCAGCAAGGTATTCAGGTCTTCAAATGTAATTGTTCGCTGGCAGTGTGCACGATTTGAATGATAGAAATAAAACTTCTATCATTATTCTATATTAGTTTTGGTAAGAAGTAGACAGGATATTGCTCATCAAGTCTGGCAGCCATACCTAATCTAACCCACAGGATGGCCGACCAAATGAAGTCAAGCAAAAGTCCCGCCCGGCATCACAGCAGGACACAAGCACCTCGGGAAAGCTGCTGCCAGCATCGACCCGGGGAGGTGGGCTCCGCAACACTCTCACCGCCTCCGAGCTGGACATCTCCAAGATC
>JAGTTF010005413.1:93917-111718 GCA_019095985.1 Streblospio benedicti | reverse complement strand
AAAAACCTTTAAAAAAATTTTCAAAAAAAAAAATTTTTTTTTTTCAAAAAATTTAAAAAATTTAAGGGAAAAAATTTTTCCCCAAAATTTTTCCCCAAAACCCCCCAAAATTTTTTTTAAAAAAAACCAAAAAATTTTTTTTAAAAAAAAGGGGCCCCAAAAAAAAAAATTTTTTTTTCCAAAAAAAAAGGGAAAAAAAAAAAATTTTTTAAAATTTTAAAAAAAAAAAAAAAAAAAGGGGGGTTTGGAAAACCAAAGGGGGAAAAGGGGGTTTTTTTAAAAAAAAAGGGAAAAGGGCCCCCTTTTTTAAAAAACCCAAAAAAAGGGGGAAAAAAAAAAACCCCATTAAAATTGAAATGAAAATTGTCATACAAACACAGTGTTTTTTTAAAAATTAGACCAAAAAAATTTTGGGGGGTTTTGGAAAAAATTTTTTTAAAAAAAAAAAAAAAAAATAAATTTTTTTTTGGGGGGAAAAATTTTTTTAAAAAAAAAAAAAAAACCCCCGGGCCCAAAAAAGGGGTTTTAAAAAAAAAAAGAATTTAAAAAAAAAAAAAAAACCCCCCCTTTTTAAAAAATTTAAAAAAAAAAACCAAAATTTGGGGAAATTTTTTGGGGGGGGGGGCCCCGGGGCCCCCCCAAAAAAAGGGGGGGTTTCCAAAAAGGGGGGGGGGGGGGGAAACCCCCCGGGGGGGCCCCCCGGGGGGGGAAGGGGGTTGGGAAAAGGGGGCCCCTTTCCCCCCCCCCCCCCTTTTTTTTTTTTTGGGTTTACCTTTTTGGGGGGGGAAAAAACCCCCAAAAAAACCCCCCCCCCGGGGGGGGGTTGGGCCCCTTTTTTTTTTTGGGGGGGGCCCCCCCCCGGGCCGGGGGGGGGGGGGGGTTTTTTTGGGGGAAAAACCCCCCCCCCCCCTTTTTTCCACCCCAAAAAGGGCCCCCCCCCAAAAATTTTTGGGCCCCCCCCAATTTTTCCCCCCAAAAAAAAGGGGGGGGGGGGGCCCCCTGGGGCCCCCGGGGGGGGGGCCCCTTTTTTAAAAAATGGTTGGCCCCGGGGGGGGAAGAAAAAACTCAACAGCTCCTCACGCAAACCAAGAGAGGCGATGACTACAAGGAAGAAGTCGATCATCTGCCTGGCGGGTGAGAGGGATGATTCCGGAGGGAGTGCAACACGCTGCAAGCGGAGCTAGAGGCTTCGCAAAAACAGCCACCAGCAACTTAACGCGGAAGCTCAGGCTGTCGATGGGAACTTATGGCGCGAGAAGTCAAGCCAATGGCGGCTGACTTGGCGTCGTTGAAGGCGATGGCAGCGTCATACGCACCCCGCAAAGGGAGTTTGCGTGTGAGCCATACCTCAAGTAAAGCGGAGCTGCACTGGTTGTCTGAGGGGGAGTTGGTTCGTGCCGGTGCGACCACTGACTTTCGGCAGCGGACTGGCGGACAGCGGAGCTGATGAACAACCAGCGGGGAGATCGCCAATCGCGCGACATGCTCACCACCCACAAGAAAGCTGTTCCCCGAGTTCGATGTGCATTCGGCTGTCTACACCTGTGTATGGCAGTTGGTTGCCGGGCTCAAGGACTTCATGCGGCAGACTTTAACCCCTCATCTACCCAGCACCACCTCAGCAGGGGAGATCTCTAGCCGATGAACCCCGCCAAGAGCGCCTCGAGCGCTCCACTTCCTGTATCGCGGGTCGACCAGCTTGACACGACGGCAGGCGGAGACGCCAACTGCGTAAGAGTTGGCGCTTGCACAGCAAGAGGCCAAGTTATACAAGGAGTTTGCGCAACAACGACAGCCGACATGGATCGCATGCATCGGCAAGGCGCCGAAAGAATGTTACATCAATGTTTTAGAGTTGATCAACAATCTGCACGACCTGTCGCTGCAGAACCGCGACTCCAAATCAAGGATCTGACAGCCCACAGGTGACACTACAGTCTACCACCCTGGAACAAGAGCTGGACGGTTGCTATCATCGGTTCCAGAGCATCGGACTCAGACTCCGTCAAAATGAGAATGAGGTCTGAGGAAGCCGAGGGCGATTGGGAACGCCGGGGCAACGGTGGGGGCTAGGCCTGACGATGTCCTCGCGATTTCTCAGTTAAGTGCTGTTATTACTAATGTTTATTACTTAATGTTTTAATCCTCATGAAAATCAAATAATCTACATACTATCTAGATGCTACTATACCTACATCCTGTAATTTAGGTAGTCACCAACCATTCAGGAATGAGGTGTCGTCACCACCACATCAAAAACAACAATTTCTGTAAGTTTATATTTTGTATTTCACATTCCTTTTCATTATGTCAATGTACAAAAGCTTTTGTGCAGATAATTATGCAATGTGTTGTTTTCTATATTATGTAGTGATTCATTTATAAAATCAATTCATAAATCAATATATGTGTCACTCAGAGTGACTAAATGAGAAACATTACAATTTAAAAAATCCATTGAATTATTGTTTCTTAAATTTATTATTTGTTATCATATGCAGAAAATATTTGAGAAAAATAGCTTCAATGTGTTTCAAACAATCATTGAAATAGTTATGTAATGAGCTATTAATTCATTATATATATCTAGGTTATGTTTTAAATTACATATATTGATAATGTTTAACCATCATACAGTCAAAAGTGTAAATGTACTGCATTTCATGATGTAATACTATAAAATCAGTAATAATGATAATTCTGTATACAATCCTTGACACATGTTTTGATAATTCAGAAAACAGATTGTCCATCGGAAGAAAAGACATACAATGTAATTTCCATCTGTTGCGAAGAGGAAGACAATACCATGACCTTCCTACTTGAGGATGATAGCATACTGTCATTACCTTCTCAGCTGGTCCAAGATGCTCTTCCAGGCATAGGAAAAGAAGAAATTGAAAACTATACAGTTAATAGATGTAAACCAACAGTCAGTTTAAAGTGTACATGGGAGAACAGTAAATGCACAAAGGTTGACTTTTCTTCCTAGGCATCCCATGTAAGTATTTACTTAGTTCAACATGGTGCTAAGTACTCATTACATAAATGATATAAGGGTAGATATTTGTTCGATGTACTTTAAAGTTTATTTATCCATAATTCAAAATTGTGGGAAAAGATAAATATCATAAGTTATATTAAGTTTTGTATTAACAGTAGTGTACATAATAGGTACACTGGTATTTTATTTCTTCAGGCAGTATTGAGACTTGTCATAATTAGTACTTATGCATTGAGTTGTAAGATACAGTCTCAGTCATATAAATAGAAGCATGTAATTGTATTTGTTGTGCCTCTTGGTTAGCTGTTGCATGTTTGGAATAATTGTCCAAAATTGAATTATAAAGAATTATTTCATAAGCATAATTTTTGTTTTTCCTTTTACATACTCGTGTAATCTATTTCTAGATAGACATCATTCTACTACAATTTACACCTCTACTTACAACTCAATGCACAAGTACTATGTACGGTTTTAGTTGTAAGTTTATGTATACCTTGTTCAAAATAGTGCTACATAGTAAATATTATCTGTGCTATTACAGGCAAACAGTATCATATATCATAGACCAGAAATTATTGAGTCTTGTTTTACTTTAACTTTTGCTTGAGTTGTAAAACTGTTTTGATACAGTAACAGGTATATGTAATTGGATCCTGTTATGTCTCACTCATTTAAATACAGTAGTTTTCTTTTTTGTGCATGTACAATTTAAAAAACAACTACGTGTACTTGGATTTACAAAAAAAGGTGCACATACGTGTATGAAGATTAACATAGTCCTCATGTTTACTCTTCTTTTTTGCTGGTAAAATGTATGTTACAAGTACATTGGTGCTATATTAGTTTTTATTTCATATTTGTGTATATCTCTTAAGAATGATTAAAGTGCATGATACATATTTCTTCATACTAGTACACACATACAAGTATATACTGTATGTTGTTGCTTGGAATATTATCCAATATTATATTGGTATTGTATCAAAATTAGGACATTTTGCTTAACTACTTTGTTTTTTGGTCTACATATAACACTTACTTATATCTTATTTTGCTGGTCAAAATTGTGCTGTATGATGATCAGATCATGTTACTTAGTTTGATAAAATCATCCGATAAATATTTCTTCTCTCTTTTTTCTAAAACAATATATAAACTGGTCATGTATGTATTACAACAACATAATTTTAATTTTTCAGATATATCTTCTTAAGAATATTTTGCTATGCAAACAAGTTTGCAATCACTTGGAATTCTGTACACTCAAAAGTTGACCACTCAACCACCTGAAAAAAAGTTACATCTTACAACATAGTGCACAATTAGTTGCACTTTTGTCTAACTTTCGAGAACACACATCTAAAACAAATTTATATACAAATTAATGTACAAATCACAATATAAATAAACACCAGAAACTGCTCTACCCGGCGTCAACACAGGCTATATAGGCAGTCTGGCCACTTCACTTTACGTGTTCCCCATTCACAATCATTTCAACATCCCTTCCACAATATAGTGCATAATAAGCTACGCGCTTCTCCGATCCTTTCCAACAAAAAAACAATGACATATCACATTAATACACACACTAGCAAAGAATTGTCTTCTGCTCAAAGTTGCGCTGACTAGTATAAAAGAAACACAAAACATTGGAAAATGAGGAGAAACTCCTGTTCTGTCATGTATGTTTAGATTTAAATATAAAACTAGTAATAGAGTACAGTTGTCAATAGAAATTAACAGAGGTATCTCAGATTTTATTACAATTATAAAGATTACCACAACAACCTCAATTAATAAGTCATTGCCACCATGGTCACTGTGCCAATATTGCTGTATAACATTCTCAAGCTCGGCTTTTCAGGAGTCTCACTCCTTTGATTTCAATAAGTTAGATAGATTCCCTAGACATTTGACAGGATTGCCTGTCCAAGAGATTTCCCATAATGCCTTAACCCTAGATCTTTCAGACATCCTAACCAAATACCTTTTGTTTTATGTTTATTAGTCCTAGACATTTGACAGGATTGCCTGTCCAAGAGATTTTCCCCATAATGCCTTAAACCTAGATCTTTCAAACATCCCAACCAAATACCTTTTGTTTTATGTTTATTTAATTTTGGACCAGCAATTTTAGAAAAACTGTTAATTTCTTCTATTACAAGTTGAACAGAGTCGATATTTCCTAGCGTTGTACGAATCAATTCTTATATTGCAGTCATTAAGATTAAAGGCTTACAAATTTGATCACATACAACATTTGTTTCAAACAATAAGAAATCACCAGCTACATTCACAATATCAGGAAAAGGACAGGTATTCACAAAAAATGAAATACGCAGAGAGTAAATGATAATGACACCCAAAAAATATAAATTAATAAACTATTGACACCTAAAATAACATTTTAGCTACAATACAACATATATTGGCAACACTTGTGTCAAACAATAAGAAATACTAGCTACATTCACAATATCAGGAAAAATACAAGTATTCACAAAAAATGAAAATACACAGAGAGTAAATGATAATGACACCCAAAATATAAATTAATAGACTATTGACACCTAAAAAGACCATTTTACCTACAATACACACACGTTTATTCACAACATTTCTTTTTATTCCAGAATGACACAAACACTCATCATTCAGTGGACAACTCGAATGAACACTACCAAATACAGTGCTTCAACATCGATTCTGATCTGTCAGGACAGCTACCAGTACAGGCACTAGATCTGTTCTCGTCATTGCTTGGACTATTGACTCCTTCTTACTTATATGGAGCTACTTTAGCTAATGAAGATATTGGACCACATCATGCAGATAGAAGTACTCAAGTAGTTCAAATTCACATCATACCTGACACTATGTGGTATCCTGCCAGAGGGATAATAAGGTTTATGTATATGACTCATTGCCGTTCATGAATCGCCCACAGCAATTATTGCCTCAACTACGAAAAAGATATGCTGTGTTTGATAACAATCAAGGCCGCCATCAATTACATAGTTCCACAAACTCAAAATGGTTCGTCAGATTGTGGTCTGTTGGCTGCCGCCGAATGCAATGATGCTTTTGAATGACATAAACCCTGAATTGGTTTCACTTGATCAGTCGGCTTTACTAGATCATTTCAAAAACTATTTATTAACACAAACAATAACACCATTTCCCACAACTGAACATTACAGGACCAATTCTGCATTGTCTAGATATTTCACTACTAGCATATCAAACCAACAAAAAGAAGAATTTAGAAAATGAACAATCTCAAGACAAGACAGATATTAGAAAGGTGAAGAGAGAGAGGCAAGCTGAATATAGAGCCAAAAGAACCCATGAAAAAATAGAGGCTGACAAAAGTATCAGATAGGTGTCGAAAACAAAAAACTCGAGCAAACAGAAGTGAGAAGAATTTAGAAAATGAACAATCTCAAGACAAGACTGAAATTAGAAAGGTGAAGAGAGACAGGCAAGCTGGATATAGAGCCAAAAAAAACATGAAAAAAATAGATGCTGACAAAGTATCAGATAGGTATCGAAAACAAAAACTCAAGCAAACAAAAGTGATGAAGCTGTTATTGATGAAAGGGTTCATGATCAAAAAAAAAAAAGACAATGCGAAAAATAGAATGCCTGAGCAAATAGAATGAGAATGAAATGGGTTCATGATCAAAAAAAAAAAATGAAAAAAAAAATACTGACAATGCGAAAAATAGAATGCCTGAGCAAATTGAGGATGAAAAGGTTCATGATCAAAAAGAAAATAGACAATGCAACAAAATAGAATGCCTGAGAAATTTGAGAATGCAAATGATCAGACATTTGACATAATAGAACACCTGAAAAAAGCAAATGATCAAACATTTGATAAAGTGAGAAAACAGCAAAGGCGAAGAAAGAGAAGCTTAGATAAAATTTCATCAGACAAAGAAAAGGATGCTCAAAGGTGGAAAAATCGTCAAAGAAATACATATCAGTCTGTGGATGAACAAAAAGACATGAGAATTTTAGATGTGCCATACAATATGGACCAATATATCCTTGCAATATATGTCATCATACAATTGTTAAAACCAGTGTCGTTGCTATAAATGACCAACATGCATCAAAGTTGGAAGGAAAATCACCTGGATTATACAAAAAAAGCTGTTGGACAAGATGTGTATCTAAATGACCAACAATATATATGCCATACTTGCAATAGGTGGATTATGCATAAACACAAGATTTCACCATTATCTGTCACAAATGGATTGTATATTTGAAGATATTCCAAGAGAACTTGAATTATCTGAACTTGGCAACATACTGATAGCTAAAATATTATATTTTTGAAAATATTTAAGCTACCAAAAAGCAGATGGAATGCTCTGAAGGATAAAGTAGTAAATGTTCCAGTAACAGATGATGATATCTTACACACTCTCTCTGAATTAAAGTCATTACCTAGACTTTCTGACCAAGCTGGTCTAGTACCTGTCCAACTAAAGAGAAAAGTGTCGTATAAATCCGCTGTACAAGAGGCTTATATTTGACCCACAAAAACTAATTGACGCTGTTGCTAAACTAAAACAGTCATCAGGATACTCTTCAATTGAACTAACTGCAGACTATTTAACAGAGTTTGATGCATTCATGACAGAAGATGATGACCAGGAAAATAGCAATGAAAATACTCAAAAAAGGTGACTCACAATGTGATTCAGGCAAAGAAAAAGATCCATGGCAGTCAGAAAATTCTTTGATACTCAAAGTTTGTGGATCAAACATAAGATCACTGAATAAACACTTTAAAGATCTCTCAAATGACTTCACTCTAATGTCTTCAGACATAATATGTTTATCCGAAACATGGAGAGCAGATCAGATGAAAGTGTTCTCCCCAACTTTCATTTCAAAGTTTGTGGTACAGGAACAGGCAAAGGGGTAGGTATATATTACAGATAAAAGATTCTCTCTATTACAATCAAAACAAATTGAAAAGAAAGGATTCCAAATTCTACACCTGGAATTTAATTCATTCCACACATATTTCTGTATATATATCCCCATCTGAAAAAGCCATATGCAGATGTTGCATCTGAACTAGAATTACTGCTCATTAACCATTCTAACAACTTTGTGCATAATATGTGGAGACTTTAATTTTAATGATCTGTCATCCACACAAAACAGAATAAAACCATGTTAAGGACATTGGGGGGTTCCAGCAAAGTGGTCACATCTGCCACACACCTTGATTGGTCTCTGCTAGACCAAGTGTACACAAACCAAGAACCATTAAAGCAATTTTTACATTGTCTATATTATTCTGACCATGATGCAACATGCACAATTCACAGACTGTTATAAATTTTGATGAGCGGATATATTTAAGGCAAAATGAGCCCAAAAAGCTCGGATTTGTCAATTTGCGGTAATTACCAATGATTACCTAAGATAGTGCTGTCAATTCACCTTTGAAAAACGGCAGCAAAACCAAAAATGTGTTCAAAAATTTTACATTTGGGATGCAAAAAAAATACGTTTTGCAGTTTGGGAAAAACCCTGTATTTTATTTTTTAAAAATTTTATTTAGCCTTAAAAAAAAAAGGTATTGTAGATTTTCAAACCCCTTACTTTTAAAACCGTTCATGAATCGCCTGGCAATTATTGCCTCAACTACGAAAAAGATATGCTGTGTTTGATAACAATCAAGGCGACTTTCATCAATTTACATAGTTCCACAAACTCAAAATGGTTCGTCAGATTGTGGTCTGTTTGCTGCCACAAATGCAATGATGCTTTGAATGACATAAACCCTGAATTGGTTTCACTTGATCAGTCGGCTTTACTAGATCATTTCAAAACTATTTGTGCCTGAAACAATAACACCATTTCCCACAACTGAACATTACAGGATCAATTCTGCATTGTCTAGATATTTCACTACTAGCATATCAAACCAACAAAAGAAGAATTTAGAAATAAACAATCTCAAGACAAGACAGATGTTAGAAGGTGAAGAGAGAGCAAGCTGAATATAAGAGCCAAAAGAACCCATGAAAAAATAGAGGCTGACAAAGTATCAGATAGGTGTCGAAAACAAAAACTCGAGCAAACAGAAGTGTAAGGAAAGGAATTTGAAAATGAACAATCTCAAGACAAGACTGAAATTAGAAAGGTGAAGAGAGACAGGCAAGCTGGATATAGAGCCAAAAAAACATGAAAAAAATAGATGCTGACAAAGTATCAGATAGGTATCGAAAACAAAAACTTCGAGCAAACAAAAGTGATGAAGCTGTTATTGATGAAAGGGTTCATGATCAAACAAAAAAAAAAAAAGACAATCTTGAGAAAATGAAATGCCTGAGCAAATTGAGAATGAAAGGGCTCATGATCAAAAAAAGAAAAAAAAGACAATGTGAGAGAAAATAGAATGCCTGAGCAAATTGAGGATGAAAAGGTTCATGATCAAAAATGAAAAAAGACAATGCAACATAATAGAACACCTAAGAAAATTGCAAATGATCAGGGCTCATGATCAAAGAAAACAACAAATCTTCGAGAAATAGAATGCTGAGCAAATTGAGAATAAAAAAGGTTCATGATCAAACAAAGAAAATATGACAATGGAAAAATAGAATGCCAAGAAATTTGAGAATGAAAGGGTGGATGAACAAAAAAGACATGAATAGAACACCTAAATGTAAATTTCACTTTAGGTTGGAAAAAAATTGAAACAAAGCATTTTCAACTGGAATAGCTTCTTTGAAGGGTTCTTATGCCAGGAAAAAAAAATCCCTAAAATCCCTCCATGGGAAAACCTCATTTTGGGGTAAAATCCAAGATGGCCGCCAATTTGTGAGTAGGGTGTATAAATGACCATAAATCCTAAACTACCTAACATAAAAACATGTATTTGGTATCAATTCCTACTAAACTGAGGGTGCCCGATCATTTGGTGATATTTTCAAGGTCATCAGAGGTCAAGGTCACGTGATAATATCAAGGTCACTGATAATTTTTACAAAAATAAGTCCACACGTGACAACATTACATCAATAAAAGTTATATATAAAAATTTTTAAAAATACATTTTCAGCTGGAATAAGTCCCACTTAGAGTCCTGATGCCTGGGGAAAAATTTCCCTAAAATCCCTCCAGGGAAAAACATTGTTTTAGGGGGAAATCTAAGATGGCCGACAATGTGGGGAGCCAAATATATATATGTATAAATGACCATAGCTCTTAAAGTACCTGACATAAAAACACATTTTTGATATCGATTTCCACTAAACTGAGGGTGTCCTATCATTTGGTAATAGTTTCAAGGTCATCAGAGGTCAAGGTCATGTGATAATATCAAGGTCACTGATAATTTTTACTAAAAAACTCTATTTATCTTACACATATGTATTACATCTTATATACTTATAATATATTGTTATGGCACTAATATATTTAATGTTACATTTAGTTAAAATAAAGGGCATGTATATTAATTATAATAAATGGACCTAGTTATTTATTTTCATTTTAATAGATGGGGAAACGAATGTTGTCGACCTGACTTCCATCTTTCGACTTGTGAATGAAGTACGTGAGGGGAAAGTCAGCCTGGAGAATGCTCTCGCTAACAATAAACTTGGCCATATTCACAGGTTACTTGAAGACTGGCGTAACTCAATGCAGATGTATGGAACAGCCAAGCTGTGGTTGCAGTATCAGCGAATGGTTGCAATTTTGCGAACTTTCATACGTTCAGTGTGCATAGGAAGCTGGAACCTTTACTTACAGTCTTTGCGAGACATGCACCCTTATCTTGCAGCTGCTGGACACAACAACTACACTAAATCCCTTGCTTTATTCATTCCAAAGATGCTTGCTCTAGAAACATCTCATCCAGATGTGCATGCAGCTTTCATGAATGGTCTCTTCCCAGTCAGGAGAAGTGATGGCGCATGGTCTGGTATATTCACAGACCTCTTTATTGAGCAAGTACTGATGGCTGGCATTAAATCAACAGGAGGTCTAACACGGGGACGAGGCTTCAGTGAAAGTACACGTCTGTTGTTCCTGCTTTCTAGGCCTATGTGTTCCGAGGTCTCCCAGTCTGTCTTTGAGATAGCAGGAGTTGACACAAATGCAGAAGATGGGCATCGTGATCTTGCCGCATCACTAATTAAACGTGATATGTCTGACATCCAAAAGCTACTACAAGTGTTTGTTGAGCGGGGACCATATGAGAAGACAACCAAGAATCTTGTAAGTCTTTCAACGGGGCTGGTGGCAGAGGAATCAGTAAATGCGAATGATGCAAAAAATGTTGGCGAAAAGATTCTTGCATCGATGGTTGGCAAATCAGTGGCAGAATACAAATTTTCTCAGAAGAATCAAATCAAGACCCTAGCTTCAGCCCTGTATGTGAAAGTATCTACTGGAGAAAAAAATTGAAATGGATCCACAGCGGTTATATCAGCGATTGGTTGTTATGGGTATCAATGATATCCCGATTAATGATCTCTTCCAGTATGAGCTATGCTCTTACCCTCCATCGCTGTTTGACACTTGTATGCAGATGAGAACTGGGGATAAGGCAGAAATCAAGCATCATCTCCTGAAACTTGTTCCAGCAAGCATCGTCTTATCCATGGATGCTATGGGCTTGCAGTTTGTTGTTGACAGAGGAGGCTTATTGCATAAATTCTCGTGGCCTAAGCACTCAAGCTATGAGGAGATTTGCAACATGTATGTGCAGCATGTCAAAAGCAGCTATAGACACGCACTGGTTGTGTTTGATGGATACCACGGTCACAGCACTAAAGATGAAGCACATGGTCGCCGGGCAGGTCATGACATTGGTGCGACAGTATCTGTATCTGCGGAAATGCACCTATCAATGAGCAAGAAAGCTTTCCTTGCAAATGATAAGAACAAGCAGTCACTCATCTACCTACTTGCTGAGTACATGGAAAATGCAAGCATATCTGTGGAACATGCACAAGGTGACGCAGATTACAAAATCTGCAAACTAGCATGTCTTTCTGCTCTGAAGAAACCAACAGCTGTTGTTGCAGAAGATACCGATGTATTACAACTTCTTGTACACCATGCCGATTCTACAGAACAGAGTGAACAGTTGTACATGGTTACTGGAAAGCAGACAATATGCATTACTGAACTCAAGAAGAATCTGGATCCAGTTCTTGTAGAATCCCTTCTGTTGGGATCAACTGCACGCCGGCATGTGGTAACTGCAAAGGAATCACATGCTCCAACACAAATATCACTATTGGCTCTACATATTGTCGGCCATCTTAGATTTCCCCCCAAAATAAGCTTTTCCCTTGTAGGGATTTTAGGGGACTTTTTCCAAGACATCAGAACTCTTAAGTGGGACTTATTTCGCTGAAAATATTTTGTTACAATTTTTAATACATAACTTTCATTGATGTAATGTTGTCATGTGTGGACTCATTTTAGTAAAATTATCAGTGACCTTGACCTCTGTTGACCTTGAAACTATTATCAAATGATCGGGCACCCTCAGTTTAGTGGAAATTGATAGCAAAACGGTGTTTTTATGTCACGTACTTTAAGAGCTATGGTCATTTATACATCTATATTTTTGGCTCCGCACATTGTCGGCCATCTTAGATCTCCCCCACTAAAACAATATTTTTTCCTGGAGGGATTTTAGGGAAATTTTCCCCAGGCATCAGGACTCTAATCTCAAATGACTTCACTCTAATGTCTTCAGACATAATATGTTTATCCGAAACATGGAGAGCAGAATCAGATGAAAGTGTTCTCCCCAACTTCCATTTCAAAGTTTGTGGTACAGGAACAGGCAAAGGGGTAGGTATATATTACAGATCAAGATTCTCTCTATTACAATCAAAACAAATTGAAAAGAAAGGATTCCAAATTCTACACCTGGAATTTAATTCATTCCACATTATTTCTGTATACATATTCCCATCTGAAAAGCCATAAGCAGATGTTGCATCTGAACTAGAATTACTGCTCATTAATCATTCTAACAACTTGTGCATAATATGTGGAGACTTTAATTTTGATTATCTGTCATCAGCACAAAACAGAATAAAAACCATGTTAAGGACATTGGGGTTCCAGCAAGTGGTCACATCTGCCACACACCTTGAAGGGTCTCTGCTAGACCAAGTGTACACAAACCGAGAACCATTAGAGCAATTTTTACATTGTCTATATTATTCTGACCATGATGCAACATGCACAATTCACAGACTGTTATAAATTTTGATGAACGGATATATATTTAAGGCAAAATGAGCCCAAAAGCTCAGACTTGTCAATTTACGGTAATTACCAATGATTACCTATGATACTGCTGTCAAATCACCTTTGAAAAACAACAGCAAAACCAAAAATGTGGTCAAAAAATTATGCTATTGGCCATGCAAATAAATACGTTTTTTGCAGTTTGGAGCCAAATAGCCCTGTATTATAATTGCATTTAGCTATGAAGTGTATTGCTAGACTCTAAACATTACTAAAACGTACTATTCGTAGCATTTTTAGCCGAAAACTTCATAATATTGCTAATTTGTTGCCATGATTTAGATGACAGTCTCATAATGACCTTAACTCTTTGATCCTAGTATTGTGCACATGTCTCTAGCGAGTCATATTTTATTTCCAGATGAAGAGAGCCTGAGTAGTTAAGTAAGATGGGTGCATAAATTAGTTATACTGATAATTGACAGTTACTGTAAACACTTCCAAATTTTTATATCCAACTGATGGACATAGACTTGAATTTAAAGAACTTTAACTCTGTTCCTCTGAGTAAATTGGGCACTAGAAAGTATGATTCACTTTGGACTGTGACCTTAGGGAAAATTAACACAGTGTGGGTTTTATAAGTATTTCTATGTTTATTATGGAAACAATTAAAGTCAAGCCACACTTAGAGGTGCATATGGCCAGATGCATATATTGTGAACCTGTGTTTTTCACTAAACACAAAATTTGGTGTAGCAAGCATATCAATACTTGATTTGGATCTGATCAGATAAGCAACCTGCTAATGTTTCTAAACATCAAGGATGTTGTAGGTCATAGAAGGATGTTGTGTGTCATTAAAAACAATGTCCAAAAACCAAGGTACACCTCATGCATGTTCTTTACTGCTTTTTAGGTGGTTTTTTTATTATAAATTGCCGATAAAGATATTACGTCTGAACACATTCGAATGAAGTCATTTGAGAGATCTGTAATTTATTGAAAGAGGACGCTATATTAGGCCACCTCTTGACTGCAAAGTGAGAACTTGCTCTCACTATTTGGCCATTGGAAATGTGTTGCTTGTTTCAAAACATTTGTGAGGAACTGGGGGTAAGCCTAAATGGCTGCTTTGTATTTTAGTGAAAAGATTGTTGAAATACAAAAAAGGAAATTATGGTAGTTTAAAGTTGGCAATGCAGCTCTGACAAATGGAAAGATTTTATACACGCTACACTGCAAATATTTTTAGGATACAAGGGCTTCATGTAATAAAACATGAGGGGTAATGGCTTAATAGTTTGTCCTAAATATTGTGAAAAAAGAAAAGTAACTTTTAACTCAACTGAAAGTATACGTTCTAAATTTGAAGAATTGGATGATTATGAAAGATTTATATTTATTATGTCAGCTGAAGGTCAAATAAGTAAACTGTTTAGTCAACTTTGTCAACATGTCATTTTAAATGACAAAGAAAATTGACATTCATATCACTGTGGAGTTCAGAATATAATATGATGACATTTGGAATAGTTGATATACTATATTTTTATATATAAAGTATACTATACTATATTATATTATTATATAATATAGTACCATGTGTAAGTGTAACATAAACCCATAATTAGTTTAGTATGTATTGTAATTTATATATATATATATATGTTTAATTCTTGTTGTGTTGGTTTACTTTTGGTAGTGCTGATAGATTTAATGTAAATCTAAGGCGAAAATAAATACATTCTTGTTCTTACAAAGTGGAAATATTATACAGTGGTAATGGTATGTATACTCAGACTATTTTACTTTTGTAATTTTTAATACATATGAGTGTTATGTTACGACAAGGGGTGAGACTCAACTGATATATATATTTGTAACACATGGTTTGTCACTTTGGTAACACAGTTTACATGTCTAATTATGGTTTGTGGATGACAAAAAATGCATATTGTCAAATTCATTGATAACCATTATTTGTAAATACATTAGATCCCACAGATAACTGAAAATATTTTTTTTTCCAACAGTGCGTCACCCTCACGTTTCACCTAAAACTTGAGGTATAAAATATGTCATACAAATGTAACGAAGCAATAAAATCGTGAAAAAAATTAAAACATTTCAGATGATACATGTGAACATTTATAATAAAGAATTGTGCCATGAAACACTTCACATTTTCCAAAACCATGATTAGAAGAGAAATTTATATGATTTTCCATTGTCTTGTAAATATAAATTTTCAACATGGTTGTAAACTATAACGAAGTGGTAAAATCTTTTGAATTTTTTTCAGTTAATGTAATCATTACTAGATCATCATCATTTAAAAAAAAATATGACTAATGCCTTTTTATTGTTTTGGGCACATTCTACCTTAAGTTTTGAAAATGTTGTAAGTAATTTGACTACTGTCATTTTCAATTAATTTTAAAGGCTTAAAATATGGTTTATTGCAACAACTAAGCAATAATCATCAGAGATATTACGGACAGTAAACTAATTTCATTGTGTAGGAAATGTGCTCTCAAATCTAAAAATCACCTTTTGAATATGCAGAATTAGCATATGTTACAAGTAATGGAATGAATACAAATTGTATTAAAGTAATGGTGTCAACTCCTTCAACTAAAAATTTCATTGCAGATCAAATAATTGCTTTCAAACTTAGATAAAATAAACTTGAAAAAAAAACATTATGCACAATTGTGTTTTTAATTCCATTGAGTGAAGTTACACATATTTCAAATGATGCCATATAAAATATTGATCATGAAACAGGGGGAAACTGGACTGAACCAAAACATATGTGAGACAAAAGTTGAATGTCTGACAAAAGTCAATTTACTATTCACATTTTGCAAAATATATGATCTGGTCTGGTCGTCCCAAACCATAAAAATTGTAGAATATAAAATCCCTGTGAATATGCACATCTACATATGATATTCTTGCTACATACCCAGTTTCATTGCTGTATATAACATTCCTGTTACAAGAACTAGATCATGTTGTGATACAACGTTGTTTCTTGCTTAACACGCAATCATCAGTCACAAAGTGGTAAGAACACAGGAAGCATAAGAGCATATGAACATAATAGAGGGCATGACAATGTAGTATCAAAATACAGGAGGTTGAAATTATACTTTGCAAAAAACATGGGTATAAAAAACATGGGTATAAAGTCTATTGATTATAGTTGCATAAGAGGTGTTTCTTCCGGTGTCTGCAGCTGGAGGCCAGTTCATTTCTGCTGTTCAACGTGGACATTTCTGGTTTGAAAAGTATGAAATATTTCTCAGTAAGGCACAAGTTGCAGGTTTTTGAAGCTGTTGAATATGGTCGTGCATGTGCTATAATCTTCCAGGAAATAGTGTAGTTGATATTATTGTCTTTGAGTTGCCATATGTGCTTGCTGAGTGCTGTGACATGCCTTCGCGTACTATTGTTGAAGCTGTGTTTGTGGGTGGTATATCTTTGCTTGAAGGTTCCCTCAGTCAGGCCGATGTAAGTTTCTTGAGTGCTGTTGTCATTTCTATGGACTGTAGCTTGGTATATAATGGATTTATCAAGGCATTTATTTTCTATGGGACATGATGTGGGTTGCCGGCAATTGCATAAGTTCGTGGTTGGGTCCTTGGGTCTTCGTAGTTTGGATTTATTGTGTGAATCTATAATCTGCTGGAGGTTGGGCATGGTGCTGTAGCTGACTTTAGTAGAGTTTCTATTGAAGATTTTGTGTAGTTTATACTGAGAAAATAAAAAAAAGAATTTTTCACGCCAATGACCTAAAAATCACAATAGAAGCCAATAAGAAAGTTGTAGACTACCTTGACATATCGCTGGACCTCAATACCGGATTATACAAGCCATATTCCAAACCAAACAATAAAGTACTATACGTCCACAAAGAGAGCAACCACCCACCAGCAATCTTGAAGAATATCCCATTAAACATAAACAATAGACTAGCAGCCATCTCCTCCAACCAAACGGTATTCGAGCAATCCATAAAGCAATATGACGAAGCATTAAAAGAAAGCGGATACAAATACAAACTCAAATTTGAAAAGCCAAACGAAGAAAACAACAGCAACTCTCGAAAAAAGAAAAATATTATTAGCTAAGAGGTTAAGGGACATAGGTGTTCAGTTTTTAGTACAAGCATGAAATTTGGTACAATGGTACAGTTTAATGTGTAGATCAATATTTTTAGGGGACACAAGCTGACCGACTTATGTGTCTGCTTAAATAATTGAAAATTCAAAATGGCCGCCAAAAAATCTTATAATCGCTGTATCTTTGCATCTGTAATACATACAGTCATGATTTTGGTGTCAAATATCATGTTTTTGAACACAAGGATTCTAAATCTGCTATTATAATGACCATAGAATTAATATTTCATCCACAAATGAAACATTATTAGTAAAACAATAACTAAAAATTGAAAAAAAAAATACGATTTTTTTTTGGTGAAAGTGTTTTTTAATGAAAGTGTCACATGTTGTAGCATAATGTA
>JAGTTF010005413.1:58998-86154 GCA_019095985.1 Streblospio benedicti | reverse complement strand
GTATGCCTTTGATTAGCCGGTTTAAAGGGGCCAGGTATCGCCAGATATCGCCGCCGCGGGGAAAATTTCTTAGGGAGTGCCCGGTCTTTGAGCGCTGGCGTTTTTGACAATCCTCGACCGTCGTGTTTGCTCAATTAGACAGGCGCGTTGGGGTCTTAATGGGATGGGGGGGCTGGTTAATAGCTTCTTCCTCATCCCGGAGCCGGTAACGGGTGAGGGGTCTGATTAATGGTTTCTTCTGTATCGTGGAGCTGGCGTTTGATTCATAGCTTCTTCCATGATGATCGCCTGGCGTTAATGGTGGCTTCCGTGATGCGAGCGAGGTGGGTTTGGATGAATCAATAAAATAGAGAGATATGATAAAAACGCGAGGTAATTTTGGGAACCGTAGAATTAATAAATAGATATATTGATGATAAGCCTTAACTATTATTACTACGATATAGACGCGTAAAACTAAAGAATTGTGATGATAAGCGGGCTTGGACTAGACATTTTTAGTTCTAGAAAACGAGTGTATGCTCACATCTCAAATCGGAAGACCGTTGAACTTACAAAATTATCAGATGGTCTGAACTTTGTTTAGGTAGTAAACACAGTAGGCGTTTCATTCAATGAGAATATGTTGATGGTGAAATATATTAACTCGTTTGGGTCAAATAGCAGCACAGTTTATCTCTTTTAAATGGCGCTTTGATTTTTTGAATGAAAGTTCTCAAATCTGTGTGTAATATATTACATTAATACAGTTGCCTTTACTTAGAATCTGGGTGGGTGGAATCAAAACTTTTTTCAATATACATTCAAAAATGCAACATCATTTCTTTCTAAGACTAACAATTGATGGTTATTGGAAGTGGGTTAAATATTCACAGAAATTTTTTTTTTTTTTTTACGCGTAATTTAGCTTTGTTTTGGTAGAATATATTTATTGTTGTTAAAGTACTGATGTAGAAATCGATAACGGTTGGCCGAGGTATCACTGTCTGAGCGTTCCAGGCTGGTCAGCGTGTGGCGAGGTGAGTTGAGCGGTCGGTGCTGGCGAGATGAGCTGAGCTGGCCAGTCTAATCAGGGGAAACTAGTGCGTCGTAAACCGGGCTGTCTTTTTAGCTTTTTTTTATCCCTCGGATCTCTCTCTCTCTCGGATATTCCGAATATTCTGCGTTGAGCGCATTTCTTTCCGCTTGATACGAATGTAGGATTATTGATCTTATCACGTTATTACGTAGTTGTACCGTATTTATTGATTTAGTTAGTAATGGTTATGAAATAGTAATCGTTTGTCGGCTAAAACTTTCTAAATTATTGGCTTCTTCATGAAGAAAACTCCTCGTATCAATAGTTATTTTATTGGGACGATGAAGAAGTCAATCTACAGATCAAGGAATAAAATAATAAGAATATTATTAGAATATTACAAGGATATTCATCATACAATACTTATCACATAATTGTAGTTTCTTGCATTATAAATATGAACATAGTAACTATAATAAGATAACTTACAATTTAGAAAGCGCATGTTATGCGTGATGATTTCAAACGAGTAGTACAACAAAATATGTCGAATTTGTCACACGTGTTATGTGAGGAAATTTCGTCATGTACACACCTATATCGCGTAGATAAAAGAACTACGTATTTTTTAAAGCGAGCATGCGGGGTTTACATTTAGTATTTAGTATATGGTTGGGCTTAATGTAATACGTGAAGGGTGAACATGTGCGTTTTCTCTTGGGGAATTGCATAGAGGACATGTTCTGGTAAAAAGTGGTTTTATAATTCCCGTTTCGGATTCTGCCTGATTATACGTTTTGATGGGTTTATTTAAAATGTATGTAAAATACATTAGTTGTAGATAGTTGACATAAGCTTATTGAAATAGTATATTGTTGAATTTGGGGAATAAGACGGGGTTATAGTGCGTACATACCCGTTCCGGTTTTTTTTTTCTTTCATTAGTTAGTGTTATTAGACGTAGGTTTGGCTGTGATGATTTCAAACAAGTAGTATTTTGGGTCTTCCAGGGGTCTGAACAATATGGCGTAGAAAGTTGTGTATGAGGACGTGTTAATTGAGTGAAGCACTAGGTTTGTGTGAAACGGAATGCGTACGCATCTTGGAAATGGTAGTAGCTGCGTGGAGTCTCTCTGTAAGTGAAGCTATGACAAAAGGAGTGTCGAATAGATGTAAGAGTAATACGTCGCGTGCTATTGTAGAGTAATGTAGGACGTTATGACGCTGATAGATACGCTAATGTTGGGAGGGGGTATATAAAGGTTTAAACGTTTATAAACGACCATTTCACGTCTCTTAAAATTCTTACAATTGTTACTATATAAAAAATATCGATGCTACTCGATGAACTCTTAAAATCTTACGAAAATATTGACAATGTTTACTACGGATAAAACTATTCCTATTACTACTCTACTATGCTATTCACAATGCTAGGTCTCGATGTCTTTTAAATTATGTAAGTTTACTAACACATCATATGATGCCTGGTCGGTGGATACAAGCTAACACATCATATGATGCCTGGTCGGTGGATAACACATCATATGATGCCGGGTCGAATGGATACAAGCTAACACATCATATGATGCCTGGTCGGTGAATTCAAGCTAAAACAGCATATGGTGTGTGGTTGGTGGATTCAAGCTAACACACCATATGATGTAATGTAGGTGGCTTTCAAGCTGACACAGCATGATGCCTGGTCGGTGGATATAAGCTAACACATCATATGGTGTGTGGTTGGTGGATTCAAGATAACACAGCATATGATGGAATGTTGGTGGCTTTCAAGCTAACACATCATATGATGCCTGGTCGGTGGATACAAGCTAACACATCATATGGTGTGCGGTTGGGTGGATTCAAGCTGACACAGCATGGAAATGTTTTAATCTTAAGCACAATACATGCATGATACATGATGCCAGCTAGCTGGATACAAGGTTATGGTAACTGCTTCAAGCGCAACAGATATAAGATAGTACAGCTTGAAACATAAACCATCATAATTATATCATGCTAATGAAAAAATTTTCTAAATCATAAACATTCTTTGACTTAATCTAGTTTTTCACTTTATTTTCATGGATTAATAGCACTAGAACCATACAGGTTGCTTGGAAATGTTTTAATAGCACAATACATGATGCCAACTACCTAAATACAAGTTTATGGTTAACTGCTTCAAGCTCAACAGATATAACTTGGAACATGAACATCATAGGCATTGCCCTGGGGCATTGAAATACTCGAAAGGATCTCTTAAATAATTGACAAATTTCGTAACAAAACGTAGGTAGAAATGGTTTATTTATTTCAGTATGTATAATTGTAAGATTATTGAAGCTGTATGTTCATTTACCAGGTTTGTAAACAAAAAATTTGCCAATTTTTGGTCCATGTAGTGAATAAACCATATACGACCATCTAAAGGCCCGTTGGCTGTGAAAAATGTCATTAATTATCGCATGGGCTTTTACATGAATGTAAATTTACTGGATTTTCTATGGCCTTTTATTCTGAGGTTCTATTAATTTAAAAAACAAAATATGTGTGACATTTGTGTTTCAATAAAAAAAATTATTGGTATTTTCATTATTATATTACCATTGCCCTTAATCAATACAGCAAAAAAATACACAATTTTAAATGCTAATGTAATAGGTGTTAGAAGATTTAGTGGCTCAAGTTTAATGGCTGTCACTGTCTAAATCTTCATCTTCATCTTCACTTGAACCTTCAGATTCTACATAATACTTCTCGTTTATGATTTCTGACACCTTGTCTACCATTTCGTCTGTTATTTTGTCGAATTTTACAAGACCTACAATATGGCTGAAATTGAATTTACATTCTCCCATTTCCACATGTTCTGAAAATACTTTAGAAAGTTCATAGTATTGCATCTCAAAAATGCATATTTGCTTTTTAATTCTGGCTTTGTAGCCCTCAGATAGACATATGTCCAATGCATTAACTAATTTTGAAATTTTGCACATATATGCTTCTTTGATTGCCTTCATTTCCTTCACTACTATTACTTGTTCCTCTTTAGCTCTTTCTAGTCTTGCTTGTAAATCAGCAGCACACTCTACAATGCTATTATGCCGTCTGCTGGTGCTTGACTTGAAAAAATCAGCATTCTTCAGGTCGTTTTTGCCGATCAAAATAGGAAGTAGTGATTGGTTGTCAGTTGGCATGCTAGACACTTCATTATATTTATCCAGAAGCGACGACACTTTTTTCTGTGTTTTGATTAACATTCTATTGATCTTTTTGAAGAGAGCCTACCCCTCTGAAACTCCATACACAATGTTGTATACACAGCAATATGTTGCTTTTAGACATATTTCAAGAATAAAATGATTGAATTGGACTCACCTGCATATCTTTTCAACAATCGCAAGAGCCATTGACTTTTATTTCTCTGACCTGACAGGCTAGCGAATTACCCAAAGTATTTCGCCTGGAATCAACTTCCCTGCCAAGTCTGGTGAGGAATAAATCAATGTCTTTCACTGGTCTTTCCTGTGCTTTCTTCTTCTCATAAGCTTTTAACCAAGCATCAAGTCTGTTAATAGCAATAGTATAAATTTGACAATATATTTTACAGGATATATTTAAAAAAATATATCTGATCAATTGTCATAAATATTATACTGGTATGTAATGAATATATTTGCTAGCCATTCTACTTCCAAAGCACAGCATATGGATATTTATCATTGATGAACCTGAAATTATTAACAAAAAAAGCATACCTATTTATTTTAACGCTGTCCTCTTCTTCATTTAAAGCAGCCTGCTCCCTGACATAGAAATATTTATCATTGTTAAATCATAGAAAACTGAATTATTTTCCAAGAATTTTAAGTCTATGGAAGTCATTGTTCACTGGAATATTTTTTTAGTTTCTAACTTACTGTAACTGATAGTATGAGTTGAGTTTAAATATGTAATCATCTGACTCTGTATTTGTCTCGGCATTCACCAAAAAGTTGACCTGCTTGCTGGTCAATTTCTTCAGATGTCATTCCTATAAAACAAGATAAATATTATTTTCTACTTATTCCTATAAGACAAGATCAATTTATTATCAATGATTTTACCAAGAAATCATGTTTGTGTATACATAAAATGAGTTAATGTTAATATTTTTCCTTCAAATTACCCAGTTCCGACAGAAGAGGGGAGTAGAACTTCTTCTGTGGATTTTTCTACATCTAATGCCTTCCTCATTCGTCTGCATAGAAGTTTACCTTCAACATCATGTAAAGGCCGTGTCCCATTCAGAAAGCATACGCTTAGCTTACATGTTCTAGGAGAATTCCAGGCATTTGGAGCTGTATGCTTTTCATCTGCTCAAATAATCTGACCTTTTTGCACTCATCGCGGCGTGTAAAAAAGCGTTCAAAAAGCAGACAAACAGCAGACAGAAAGCGTTAGAAAACCGGATAAAAGCGGATAAAAGCAGGCGCTCAGCTTACACTTCGGTGGATGTTCAACCGACAAAAAAGCACCTGCTGGGGCTGACGTTTGCGTTCGAACTGCGTACTATAGCAGACAGTATTAAAGCGCTGAGCATACGCCAGCGCTGTCATTTCTGCTTTCGTTTTTCGTCGACAACAGTCGAAGTTTATGCTATTAATAAAATTTGGGAGACAGGTATTTTAACTATGCCTGCTATATATTTTATAGTGACATTTTTAGACTGAGTGTATGGCATGCACCTGCTGTATGAATTGTTTCTCACATTATTCTAATGTAATAACATTGATATTGATGTTATAAAAATATGAATAAATGAGAATTATCTGACTTAAATGTGTATTTGAACTAGACATTGAACATCAACACTAACTGAACGCTGTCAATGCATTTTGACCATAGGCCTTTGCTTGGTGGGTTAAAAAGTTGTGAGCTTCGTGATTAAATTAGGAACATGCATTGTTCTGTAACTTTTGGTTTTAAAGCACATGTACTTGGATTTATTCGCATTAAACTTGACAGAGTGTTGCTCAGCAAACACACAAATTAAAATGTATGATACCTATGTTTTCATTCATCCTGAAAAAGGCTCAAAACTTTTTCTAAACGCCCAGTAGGTGTACATTGTTGCAAAAGGCCTATAGTCATGTCATAAAAAAATGCATTGACGGCGTTCAGTCTTCTGTACGTTATAAAAAATGCATTGACAGCGTTCAGTCTTGTTGTTCAATTTTTTCTTGTTTTATTCTTCATTGGACCACTTGCATTGATGGTGCCTCTTCTATGGATACCGGCAGACTGACAAGAGAATGGAACTACTTTATTATGCGTTTTCATATACCCCTCGCTGTATGCCACCTGTAATCTCTCATAAGCATTTCATAAGCAATTCATAATTTTGTTGTAGGCAGATCAGACGTTTTCCATGCGCTTTTATACTTTAAATGTACGCTAACTGTACGCCAAAACATTTGTCTGCTTTCCATCTGCTCTTGTTTGCTCTTATCTACTCCCAATACGCCGTGTATGAAAAACTGATAGTTTGCGCATCGGCGTGTGTTCGGCATGCAGTTAGCGTGCATAATCCAATAATCCATCGATTTTTGTACGCTGTTGGTATTTGTGCAGCTCAAATACCAACGGCGTATAATTTCTGAATAATCAATAATCTTCCTAGAAATTTTTTTTGAGCAGACGCATAGCGGACATAAAACTTACAAATAACTTATGATTAACGTGTGGATTACGAACGGTAGCGTGAATGTGCGGACGAGACCTTTTAGGGACATTTTTATACGCTAACCATCTGCTTTCCATACGCAAAGCCCAGTGGGACACGGCCTTAAAACATTTTAATGAGATTCTTTCAAAATTGGTCAGTGCAGATTTATCTATTTATCACACTACAGTGCAACTGATATATTTCTGAATATATGTACATGTCATAGTTGTTACCTAATCCAGCTAATGCTATTATACAGGCGCGGCAGAGCCTGCCAGAGACGGTTCCTTATTAGGGGACTCGACTCCCATATGCATGTTACGATTTTCCGCCGCCATCTTTTTTCTGCCAAACAATTGATTTTTATCACTTTGTCATTGATTAATTTATTTTTGGGGTCTCCAGAAGAGCGGGTTTCTCTGCAATTACTTACCGTCATCAAAGACATTTCTTATTTTCGTCTTTCATTTTGAAATAATATACCCGACGAGGTGCCAATTAAGTGAACTAAGCAAGTTTATTTTATCTACCAATTACATAATCGACCCGTGACGTAAAGGGTCTAGTACTTATAATTAGAAGCACTATTCAGGGCGACTAGCGTACAACACAATGCGTTCGACGTATACTTTGACACGTCTACCCTTCAATAATGACGTTGATGAAAAAGAACAAAACAAAAACATTGATGGGTTTAAATAAAATTTACACTTGAGGATCTCCATAAAAGGGAGTTTCTGTGTAATTACTTACCGTCATCAATAATATTTGTCATATTCTCCTTTTATTTTGACATAAAATACTAAAAATGTTGCCAATTCTATTTCACAAAGACATGTTTGTTTATGATAACTTATTACATAAGCGGCCTGTGTTATCGCTCGTACACTTTGTTACTTGTACCAGTATAATTAAATATTGCAACATTTCTATATCAAGGTTAAAGGCGCAACAATGTATAAAAAAATCTGTTACAATTTTCAAATCAATAAAAAAAAAAATCGGCCTAGATCTGTCGTCCGTGAATGTATTAGATCTATAAAAAAGTAGATCTAGTCTAATAGCAAGTACTGTCAAATTTCAGTATCCAGCAGGCTAAGTAGCAGCAATGTCTGAGTTTGTGTATGTTTATGTTCATGACATGGGATATTATACAGTTGGCAGTTGGCATTTCATTTGATTGTTAATGCAAGAGACGGATTATATATACCAACGACACATGTACAATAATGTTGCTGTAGTTTGCTGAAAATCAAGAACAAATGGAAATATTCACCCTGTTCACTGCAGTAATACACCAATAGGCTTGATCTATATAGTCATATTATAGAGAAGGGATATATTATAGAGAAGGGATATTTTCTTCAGAGAGCTTTTTTGACATTTTCTTAGAGAAATCATAACTCTCGTGCATTATAATTTGGATGAGTGTTGTGCTTGTTACATGGATTCACTTGATTGCAATAAAGTGGATATATGTGTGTTTTTAAAATGAGAATTTAAAGTGAAAAGATAACTTTCTGTGAAAAATAAATAGTGTTTGCATCAGGATTAATTTTGAATTGTTAGTACTTAGTACAGGCTATTGAATTCATTAATCTCTTGCCAGTTGTACAGTGCAACTTGTAGTTTGGGGAAAAATCATATATGCTGAAATTGAATTTGTGAAAATTCAATTTATAAAAAAGAACATTACAGCTATGCATATTTTCAAATTAAGTAAAAGAGAGGACAATAAAAAGAGAAACTAAACACCAAAGAAATGCGCCGTATTGAAAAGGGTTCATGAAAAGGTTGAACTGCTGTTTTACCAAGGAAATTCAAAATTTAAAATAATAGATTCAGAAAGATTTAGAACAAAGATTTGAGGACTTTAACAAAATTATTCAGACCGAGATTGATAGCATAGGTGAGGATATGACCAATTTAGAAGGCAGACTCGCGGAAATGGAAGCAAGCGTGTCGTCCCAGAATCTCTCTCCGCTTGATACAGAGTCAACGATCGTAGCATTGTAAAAAAAAAAGTGCCAGAACCTTATCAGAGACAGTATAGAGAGTGAAGTCAAGATGAAGCATGCAAAAACGACCCCTTTTCATGAAAATATATCTGGAACAGTTGTTAAAATATTGAATTTGAGAGCATAGATGACAAGATCAATATTCTAAAAGAAAAGCAAAAAACTGGCCAACTCTGCATTTAAACACGTTTTGATCAGTTCAACGCAAGCGCATGCTGAATGCAGCAAAAACCAGTTTTGCGTGCCCACGACATTGTACACCCTCCACATCCAATGACTGCTTAGGCATTAATGGCATTGTATAATCTCCTGTGCATTTGGATATTATTGAACAATAGAAGTTATGCTTTCCTTCACTGGTTTAAGTCAGTAGCAGTTCCAACCATTCAAATTTGCCTGACGTTTTTAATTGGACTTTTTGCCTGTTCAAAATGTCTATACTTGCTAAATTTAAAGAAACCAAACTTTGCGTAGGTGCAGGATATTACTTTAATTCATATCTAATAATTTTAGAATAAGTGTTTAAGGAAAAGTTTTTAATCTGGCAAAAAGCAGTGGAATAATTGGTGCTAGCACAATAGGCTGTTTTTGGTGAGATTCCACTCAGATTGCTCAAAGTGGTGTGCAGGATCCTATATACCTCTCTACCAATCTCTGTTTATATCAGGATTCAATTCTAATGTTAGAATGGCCACCCTCAATGGGCATTTGAACTACAAAATGTTCCACATCAAGCATCTTGATTAATGGCCCTAATATAGTTAATTGTTTTTTTTTTTTGTTAATTGTTAATTGTTTCTAAAAAGCATATAAACACAGCTGTTCCAATCATAGCCCATTTGCCTCTTAACAATATGGCTACACAGTTAAAAAGCCAGATATGTTCAATTTTGTTTATATAAGTGTGACTGTTGGCACATCTTTACAAGCTATGAAGATGCACAAAATTTCTCATGTGGGTGTGGCATTTTAGCATGGATGATTTCAATAATTTACAGAATAATTGTCTGAAGGAAAAAAATGTTACAAGCCAAAAATTAGTGGAATAAAGTTGATGTCCGCACAAAAAGACATCACACATGCTTTTATTTTTTTAAAACGATTAAAATGATATGTTATCTTAAGTAGCACTATTCAGTGTGTCATACATGTACATGATTTTCATTAAGAGAACAGTAATTTGAAAGATTAGGTCATATAAAGTGGTAAAATTGATATAAGCAATTAGGCATTCACTGATTTGGCAACGTCCTGTAATACTTACAATTTCGTTTTGTCCTTAGCATGAACTAGTTCATTAAATAAGTCACAATCATATTTTTTTTTGTCTAAATGTACACAGCAGCATTGTATGTTGATTTTGAATATTTCTTATAATATTATGATTTTTATGGACTTACCATATTTTACCAACAAGTAGAAGAGACCATACATTTTGTAATGAAAATACCCCAAATGTTTTTTGATTAGTTATTTTGTTCTACCATATAAATAGTCATGTATACAAATTTAGTTTTACTTTTTCTAATCCCTAGATGGTAAACATGCTGCGCCTGTCTTAGGCATTGCCTATTCATATTATTCAGATAATAATGCTGAATGGGTCTTCAATTTCTGAAATCTAAAATAAAATTATTGAAAATGCAAATGCAGATATCTAAATAAAAGAAGCATATTTACTAATCAAAATAGTATTTCTGAACCACCTCATACCATTAGATGTTTATGTAGCAGACAGCCAACATCATACATTAAAATCTTTTCTCTTCCTGGTACCAAGGCAGATAATTCCTCCATTAATTTCACAACATAACCAAATCTTAAATGCAAATAAAAACAAATATATTTTGTCAATAAAGCAGTCCATTCGAAAATCTTATTTATTCTACCACATCACAACAATAATGAAATAAACATACCTTTCTCCTTCATGTTTAATGTTGCAGAACATTAATGGAATTTCGTGCCGACATGTTACACCAAACACAGCCTTTTCATCAAGTTTATTTATTTTCTTCTTACTCCGCAGATTGTCACCAACCTGGAAGTTGCTACAGTTCTGAAGTAAAAAAATAAATGTATATTTTATTACTGTTGGGATATATACATTAATTGCATATACTGATAAGGTTATACAAACAATACACACTTATTACAAGAACAATTCATACTTTGTTTTTTCTGATGAAGTTGAATAATCATTTAAAAAACAATCAACTTTATTTTGGTCCAAGAAAAACATATTTTTAGACTCAATCAACTGATTTCCTGCTCATTTTTTCTGACCAGTCCGAAGTTGGCATCAGCACATAAAACAATGGGTTCCTAAAAAATCAAAGTGGTAGGGATATAGTAATAACTTTAAGAAAATCTTAACAGAATTGAAATTTCAATATTACTTCATTTATAGTTCACTCACATTTGCAGGGCAAGTTGAGACCTGATGATGTCTGGACCTGCGTCGCTTGTAACAGGAATGTTATATACAGCAATGAAACTGGGTATATAGCAAGAACATCATATGTAGATGTGCATATTCACAGGGATTTTATATTCTACAATTTTTATGGTTTGGGACGACCAGACCAGATCATATATTTTGCAAAATGTGAATAGTAAATTGACTTTTGTCAGACATTCAACTTTTGTCTCACATATGTTTTGGTTCAGTCCAGTTTCCCCTGTTGCATGATCAATATTTTACATGGCATCATTTGAAATATGTGTAACTTCACTCAATGGAATTTAAAACACAATTGTGCATAATGTTTTTTTTCAAGTTTATTTTATCTAAGTTTGAAAGCAATTATTTGATCTGCAATGAAATTTTTAGTTGAAGGAGTTGACACCATTACTTTAATACAATTTGTATTCATTCCATTACTTGTAACATATGCTAATTCTGCATATTCAAAAGGTGATTTTTAGATTTGAGAGCACATTTCCTACACAATGAAATTAGTTTACTGTCCGTAATATCTCTGATGATTATTGCTTAGTTGTTGCAATAAACCATATTTTAAGCCTTTAAAATTAATTGAAAATGACAGTAGTCAAATTACTTACAACATTTTCAAAACTTAAGGTAGAATGTGCCCAAAACAATAAAAAAGGATTAGTCATATTTTTTTAAATGTCGATCTAGTAATGATTACATTAACTGAAAAAAATTCAAAAGATTTTACCACTTCGTTATAGTTTACAACCATGTTGAAAATTTATATTTACAAGACAATGGAAAATCATATAAATTTCTCTTCTAATCATGGTTTTGGAAAATGTGAAGTGTTTCATGGCACAATTCTTTATTATAAATGTTCACATGCATCATCTGAAATGTTTGATTTTTTTTTCACGATTTTATTGCTTCGTTACATTTGTATGACATATTTTATACCTCAAGTTTTAGGTGAAACGTGAGGGTGAAGCACAGATGGAAAAAAATATTTTCAGTTATCTGTGGGATCTAATGTATTTACAAATAATGGTTATCAATGAATTTGACAATATGCATTTTTTGTCATCCACAAACCATAATTAGACATGTAAACTGTGTTACCAAAGTGACAAACCATGTGTTACAAATATATATATCAGTTGAGTCTCACCCCTTGTCGTAACATAACACTCATATGTATTAAAAATTACAAAAGTAAAATAGTCTGAGTATACATACCATTACCACTGTATAATATTTCCACTTTGTAAGAACAAGAATGTATTTATTTTCGCCTTAGATTTACATTAAATCTATCAGCACTACCAAAAGTAAACCAACACACAATATATATATAATATATATATAATAATATAAATATATATATATATATATATATATATATATATATATATATATATATATATATATATATATATATATATATATATATATATATATATATATATATATATATATATATATATATATACATACTAAACTAATTAATTATGGGTTTATGTTACACTTACATATGGTACTATATCATATAATAATATAATATAGTATAGTATACTTTATATAAAAAATATAGTATATCAACTATTCCAAATGTCATCATATTATATTCTGAACTCCAAAGTGATATGAATGTCAATTTTCTTTGTCATATAAAATGACATGTTGACAAAGTTGACTAACCAGTTTACTTATTTGACCTTCAGCTGACATAATAAATATAAATCTTTCATAATCATCCAATTCTTCAAATTTAGAACGTATACTTTCAGTTGAGTTAAAAGTTACTTTTCTTTTTTCACAATATTTAGGACAAACTATTAAGCCATTACCCCTCATGTTTTATTACATGACAGCCCTTGTATCCTCGCAAATATTTGCAATGTAGCGTGTATAAAATCTTTCCATTTGTCAGAGCTGCATTGCCAACTTTAAACTACCATAATTTCCTTTAAAATGCTCGTATTTCAACAATCTTTTCACTAAAATACAAAGCAGCCATTTAGGCTTACCCCAGTTCCAATTTCACAAATGTTTTGAAACAAGCAACACATTTCCAATGGCCAAATAGTGAGAGCAAATTTTTCTCTTTGCAGTCAAGAGGTGGCCTAATATAGCGTCCTCTTTCAATAAATTACAGATCTCTCAAATGACTTCATTCGAATGTGTTCAGACGTAATATCTTTATCGGCAATTTATAATAAAAAAACCACCTAAAAAGCAGTAAAGAACATGCATTAGGTGTACCTTGGTTTTTGGACATTGTTTTTAATGACATACAACATCCTTCTATGACCTACAACATCCTTTGATGTTTAGAGACATTAGCAGGTTGCTTAACGATCGGATCCAAATCAAGTATTAACATGCTTGTTACTCCAAATTTTGTAAATTGACAAGTCTGAGCTTTTGGGCTCATTTTGCCTTAAATATATATCCGTTCATCAAAATTTATAACAGTCTGTGAATTGTGCATGTTGCATCATGGTCAGAATAATATGGACTATGTAAAAATTGCTTTAATGGTTCTTGGTTTGTGTACACTTGGTCTAGCAGAGACCCATCAAGGTGTGTGGCAGATGTGACCACTTGCTGGAACCCCAATGTCCTTAACATGGTTTTTATTCTGTTTTGTGCTGATGACAGATAATCAAAATTAAAGTCTCCACATATTATGCACAAGTTGTTAGAATGATTAATGAGCAGTAATTCTAGTTCAGATGCAACATCTGCTTATGGCTTTTCAGATGGGAATATGTATACAGAAATAATGTGGAATGAATTAAATTCCAGGTGTAGAATTTGGAATCCTTTCTTTTCAATTTGTTTTGATTGTAATAGAGAGAATCTTGATCTGTAATATATACCTACCCCTTTGCCTGTTCCTGAACCACAAACTTTGGAATGGAAGTTGTGGAGAACACTTTCATCTGAATCTGCTCTCGATGTTTCGGATAAACATATTATGTCTGAAGACATTAGAGTGAAGTCATTTGAGAGATCATTAAAGTGCTTATTCGGTGATCTTATGTTTAATCCACAAACTTTGAGTATCAAAGAATTTTCTGACTGCCATGGCTCTACTTTATTGTTGATGGCTTTTTGTGACAATTTGTTTCTTTTAGTGCTTCTGGGCTGACTTTAATTGTTTGCTCTGAACAACTTGTAAGATACAATTGGTCCAACGACATTACTCTGCCAAACAAAACATAAGCCTGATCTCTGGCAAATATGGATTCCATATGTCCTACTAGGGTGACTGGAGGCTTAATGATTTCTCCTTGAAATTTGTGTACTGTTGAGGCCCATGAAAGTTTGATTGGAAATTGAACAACTTTAGCAGAAGCAGCATGTTTCTTTCGAATACTTCCCAAACTGTAAGAAAAAGATATCTTTCCAATTGGAGTTCGATCACTTTTTTTCTTTTTGAGAATTTCTGAGCTGTCTTCCTACGTCTTTGTTGTAAAATTTAACCATTATCTGTTTGACACTATTATTGTTTATTACAACTTGTTTGATTTGTCCTAAAGCACCATTTGTCAATCCGTCTGAAGTGTCAACATTGTATGTCAACATTATTCGAGCATTCACCTTAATTTTGAGTTTATCCAAGAAAGGAGTTTCATTAACGCGTATATCTTTACTAATACTGGGTTTAAAGTTGCCTCTTGCTGGATGTATGTTGATAGCAGGTATAACATATTCTTCTCCGGGTAGGTCTGTGAGTCTGTGATTATTAAAATCATTGACATCCTTGTTTTTTTCCAAATAAATGTATTGAATCAATGGGATAGTCAGATGTGACTCGAGATTGAAGTTTCTCTAGATCATTGTTTTCTCCTGTGGTTGTGTGTACACCCATTCTCACGATTTAATAGATCTGCATAATCTTTGTTATCTCCCTGTCTATGATTGATCTTAAGTTCTACAACTTCAAACAGATTCCACAGTGATCGAACTGAGTAGGACAGTGCAAATGATGGATTTATTGGTTCATCAAAGATCCATCGAGCCTTAACCGGTTGTAACTGCATAAGGTCTCCAAAAAAAGTAATATTGATACACCACCAAAGTCTTTTTTTGTTTTGCTTGATTTCTTGAAGTCTCAGATTAAGCTGATACAACATATCTGCCTTCATCATTGATAACTCGTCTACAATTAGTATTTGCAGGTTTGATAATAGATTTCTTTGTGAGTCACGTTGCTTATCAGGTAGGCTTTTAAAATCATTTCCAAAACGGAGGTTGAAAGTCCAATGAATAGTGAGTCCTGATATATTGCTAGCAACAGTTCCTGTTGGAGCAGTTCTTATGATCAATGGGTGGTCAGGATGTTGATCATCAGATGTTCGTAAAAAATGTTCAGCCCAAAGTGTCAAGTTATTGATGAGCATAGATTTTCCTTACCCAGCACCTCCATGTATAATCAATAGTGGAGGTTTCGGAGTAGGGTTGTCATTCTTGAGAGATTTACGGAGGTCTTTGCAGTATGATATCACTTTATCAAAAGCATATCTCTGGTCGCAATCTAATAGCTGTGTCAAAGACGCCATTGATTCAGTGTCAGATATATAAAGTCTCTTGTACACTGTTTTTTGTCGATTGACAGGGTGCATATCATCAATATCTGAGATGCCTTCAGGATTTCGCCCTGAAAAATTGTCATCTTCCTCTAAGCCTATTTCAGGTTGATCTGATTGGTCATGTTGAGGATTTATCATATCTCCAATGTGTGATGCCCTGAAGTCTGAAGCTGTGTCAAGTAAAAGTTGTGATTCTTGGACTGAATTCATGTGTGGAAATAATCTTTCTTGAACAAAAGTGATATTCTGTGTATTAGTTTCATATAATTCCAAACACTTTACAAAATTGACATGGAATAAGTCATCTTCTGATCTCCATGGTAAATAAAACAACAAGTCTGAATATAAATACTCATGATACTGTGTATCCATTCCGAATCTGTGCTTTCTCAGAACAGCAGGAGTCTTTCTAAAGCTTCATTTCGGTATCATTGGATAGTTTAATGTAGTTTCGCAGAAATGTGTTTGTAATTCTAGGCAATATCAATTTGTGTTCACTCTCACCACGAACATCATTCACGAATAACACATCCTTTCACCAACTTTTTTGACATGGTTCATACAGAATTGAAAATTGTGTAAAAGAAATCTGTTCTATAGCTTTTGGTCTACATGAATATCGATCATGCACAGATGATTTGGTTGTAAATTTTCCTTCTTTTCCGGCCACAGAGATGAGTGTTCCAGCTTGAGGAATTTCTGATTCTTGATCTGGATCGCTGTCATTCTCATCAACCTCATGGTTTTCCTGTGCTATTTTCTGACCATCACTAACTTTGACAAGAAATTTGTGTCTCTGGTGAGGAAAATTTGAAGCAACAAATACTGTTTTAACATTTGACTCAGTCAGATGAAGGCTAGGAAAAGATTTTGTAATATGCTTCACATTCTCCATTTTGTCTATGAGTAAGAAAAACTTGAGACAACAGATGCATGAGTTCTTTATGGTCTTTCTGAGAGTTTTCACGCATAGCCTTTTTAAGGAAATCCATTGTGCCAGATTCATCCTTACTATAATAGTCAGTGATATATGTAATGACTGCGTGGTAGTCTAGACAAACTTGAATGTCCATATTGCCGTTCCACGCTCTGATCCATTCTGCATTGTAGTTGTTCACATATATCTCATTCACATTCCGCTTTAGTATTACAGTGGTGCCCACAGCAGAAACAGATAATGCTTTGTAGTAGTCGACTTGTTTCACTTTTGCCATTTTGAGGACATTGTTTATTGTATAGCCATCTAACTTATCATGTTCCAAAGTATTGAGAACTTTTTTGACCAAATCTAATGTTTCCTTGTACTCACTAATCTTTGCCTCATATTCCACTTCAGAATCAAAGCCATCCTTGTCAAGAGGTTGTGCTATTATTGTCTTTTTTACTTGGAAACTTTGGATAACCAAACCGACACGTGGTTTTATACTTTTTGCAGGAGTGAGAATGTCTGTGAATTTGTACCTCAGAAACAATATGAATAACATTATCATCATCCTCATTTTTTAGGGAACAACTAGTGAATTTATCAACAAAACTTGCCAAAACATCACATTGCTCCTGTGAAAGTTTATGACGTAGTCTTAAAGCTGCAAAGGCAGTACCAATGCCTGGTAATAAATTCTCCATTTCATTGATGTTGATCCATAAAACTCCATGGATATGCCCAGCACCTCGCAATTGAAATTCAACTCTATAGTTGTAGAATTGGACAGACATTGGATTGTTCTTTCCTAATACTATGTGTTTTATAAAGGCCTTCACCCTTTGATCAAAACATCGTGTAGCTGTTAATAAATTTTCTTTTACAAGTTGATGAACATTTTCTTTTTTCATATATTCATCGTAAGGTTCTCCATTGATAGTAATTGACATCTCTGAGTTGGTACTGTTTGAATTGAACACAACATTTTGTCCTTGTTGCATCAGAATTGAAGTGACGATTTCAGGCCATCGCATGTCTGCCATTGACAATGTGAAAAAGAAATGGAATGCACCAAGGTTCTCCAGTTTAGCTATTAACTCGTATCGTTTGTGTAGCCAATATTTTGGCGTACCTGGTATTTTATCAAAAACGGCAAAACTGTCATCTAGCTGAAGAAGATTTCCATGACACACTTTTCCCTTTAAATAGCTGATGTTGATGTTTTGCTCAAGTTGATGTCTTTCTATATAGTATTGAGCCGCAAATACGTAGGGTGGATGACTGGAGAATCTCCTGTTAACATTCTGTAATCTTTGAATGAAGTATTGTTGTGGTGTCAATCTTTTTTTCTCTGGTATGATGAAGTCCAAAATTACCACTCGGGTGAAAAGGTGGAAAAGCATTGACATCCCAGTTTTTGTCTCTCATTAAGTTTGAAGGCACTTTTCCTTCTCCAGGAGCTATCGCATGACTCTCTGTGTTTTGCATATTCTGATCAGTATCTGATGAAGTGTTATTGTCATTACCTGTACCACTTGTATTATTGGGCTCTAGTATTCCAATTTCAGGAAAATTGTTGCACATCATTGTTGCTGATTGTTTTGTGGTTTGATATTTGCGGATAGAGTCTATATCAGTTTCTATTTCACTATCTATGTCTTTATTGCCATTATGATTGTTAATTTCAATGTCACTGTCCTCATCTACATTATTGTCAGTTTCACTATTGTAATGACTGTATTCCTCTGTCATGTTATTGGTATCTTTTTTCTTTGCCTGAATCACATTGTGAGCCACCTCTTTGAGTATTTTCATTGCTATTTTCCTGGTCATCATCTTCTGTCATGAATGCATCAAACTCTGTTAAATAGTCTGCAGTTAGTTCAATTGAAGAGTATCCTGGATGACCAAGTTCTTTTAGTTTAGCAACAGCGTCAATTAGCTTTTGTGGGTCAATATAAGCCTCTTGTACAGCGGATTTATACGACACTTTTCTCTTTAGTTGGACAGGTACTAGACCAGCTTGGTCAGGAAGTCTAGGTAATGACTTTAATTCAGAGAGAGTGTGTAAGATATCATCATCTGTTACTGGAACATTTACTACTTTATCCTTCAGGGCATTCCATCTGCTTTTTGGTAGCTTAAATATTTTCAAAAATATAATATTTTTAGCTATCAGTACGTTGCCAAGTTCAGATAATTCAAGTTCTTTTGGAATATCTTCAATATACAATCCATTTGTGACAGATAATGGTGGAATCTTGTGTTTATGCATAATCCATCTATTGCAAGTATGGCATATATATTGTTGGTCATTTAGATACACATCTTGTCCAACAGCTTTTTTTTATATAATCCAGGTGATTTTTCTTCCAACTTTGATGCACGTTGGTCATTTATAGAAACGACACCGGTTTTAACGAATGTACGATGACATATATTGCAAGGATATATTGGTCCATATTGTATGGCACATCTAAAATTCTCATGTCTTTTTTGTTCATCCACAGACTGATATGTATTTCTTTGGCGATTTTTCCACCTTTGAGCATCCTTTTCTTTGTCTGATGAAATCTGATCTAAGCTTCTCTTTTCGACGCCTTTGCTGTTTTCTCACTTTATCAAATGTCTGATCATTTGCAATTTTCTCAGGCGTTCTATTATGTCGCATTGTCTTTTTTTCTTTTTTTGATCATTATCCCTTTCATTCTCCATTTGCCCAGGCATTTTATTTTCTCGCATTGTCTTTTTTTTTTTTTTTTTTTTCATGAACCCTTTCATTCTCAAATTGCTCAGGCGTTCTATTTTCTCGCATTTTTTTTTCTTTTTCTTTTTTTTGATCAAGAGCCCTTTCATTCTCAATTTGCTCAGGCATTCTGTTTTCTCGCATTGTCTTTTTTTTTTTTTTTTTGATTATTTCACCCTTTCATTCTCAAATTGCTCAGGCATTCTATTTTCTTTTTTTTTTTTTTTTTTTGATCATGAGCCCTTTCATTCTCAAATTGCTCAGGCATTCTATTTTCTCGCATTTTTTTTTTTTTTTTTTTTTTGATCAAGAACCCTTTCATTCTCAATTTGCTCAGGCATTCTTTTTCTTTTTTTTTTTTTTTTTTTTGATCATGAACCCTTTCATTCTCAAATTGCTCAGGCATTCTATTTTCTCGCATTTTTTTTTTTTTTTGATCTTTTTGATTTTTTTTTGATTTTTTTTGATTATGAACCCTTTCAAAATTGCTCAGGCGTTCTATTTTTCTTCTCAATTTGCTCAGGCATTCTATTTTCTCGCATTTTTTTTTTTCTTTTTTTTTTTCATTTTCAGGCATTCATTTTTTTTTTTTTTTTTTTTTTTTTGATCAAGAGCCCTTTCATTCTCAATTTGCTCAGGCATTCTATTTTCTCGCATTGTCTTTTTTTTTTTTTTTTGATCATGAACCCTTTCATTCTCAATTTGCTCAGGCATTCTATTTTCTCGCATTGTCTTTTTTTTTTTTGATCATTTACCCTTTCATCAATTACAGCTTCATCACTTTTTTGTTTGCTCGAGTTTTTTGTTTTCGATACCTATCTGATACTTTGTCAGCCTTTATTTTTTCATGGGTTCTTTTGTCTCTATATTCAGCTTGCCTCTCTCTCTTCACCTTTCTAATATCCGTCTTGTCTTGAGATTGTTCATTTTCTAAATTCTTCTTTTGTTGGTTTGATATGCTAGTGGTGAAATATCTAGACAATGCAGAATTGGTCCTGTAATGTTCAGTTGTGGGAAATGGTGTTATTGTTTGTGTCAATAAACAGTTTTTGAAATGATCTCGTAAAGCCGACTGATCAAGTGAAACCAATGCAGGGTTTATGTCATTCAAAAGCATCATTGCATTTGCGGCAGCAAACAGACCACAATCTGACGAACCATTTTGAGTTTGTGGAACTATGTAATTGATGAGAGAAAGCGGCCTTGGATTGTTATCAAACACAGCATATCTTTTTTCGTAGTTGAGGCAATAATTGCTGTGGGCGATTCATGAACGGCAATGAGTCATATACATAAACCTTATTATCCCTCTGGCAGGATACCACATAGTGTCCAGGTATGATGTGAATTTGAACTACTTGAGTACTTCTATCTGCATGATGTGGTCCAATATCTTCATTAGCTAAAGTAGCTCCATATAAGTAAGAAGGAGTCAATAGTCCAAGCAATGACGAGAACAGATCTAGTGCCTGTACTGGTAGCTGTCCTGACAGATCAGAATCGATGTTGAAGCACTGTATTTGATAGTGTTCATTCGAGTTGTCCACTGAGTGATGAGTGTTTGTGTCATTCTGGAATAAAAGAAAATGTTGTGACAAAATCAACCAATATACATATGTATTGTAGGTAAAATGGTATTTTAGGTGTCAATAGTCTATTAGTTTATTTTATACACAACACTATTCTACTCACTGCCTTTAATTCCAAAACTCAAAACAATAATAATAATATATATAACTAGTTTGTATTTTTCACTGTTCCACAAATGTACTGACTGCCACAGGTGTTAAATGTACTAACTGCAGTTAAGGCTATGCATTTTAAGTTTTAAAACCACTTATTTTCCAAATTTATATGGCAAAGATAATTCCCAATGTTTCATAATTCATCTAAATAAAAAATCAAAATCCCTAGCAAACATTTTAATCTTAATGGACAGCATATATATTTGAACATGTATTATACTTTTTTTTGTAAAATTTGATTTCAACTTGTAGATAGAAAAATTTTAAAAGAAAAATTAATCCACTATGCAAACTTAGTTTTTTTTGTCAAATGGGCTTTAAACATGGCCAATTTTCAAAATAATGGTATTTGAAAAAACAGTTGCTGCCTATAAAATGATATCAAGTATAAATAAAAAAATGTATTGATGATAAAAGGTTAATTTTTGTAAAATGTTGCTTTTTAACATTTATAGCATACAAAACATTGAAAATGTAAAAAATGAATTTTAGCCCATATAACCTTTGAACTTGTGCAAAGAATGAAACATTGTTTTTCACTCCAGGTTGGTCTTCACAAAATGGGTTGTATTGGGAAAACTATTGAAGATAAAAGATTCATTTCAAAACATGTAGTTCTTCACACTTTTCAGTATAATAAGACACAAAATACTGAAAATAGAAAATTTTCACCTTGTAAAATGCTTGCAAGTCCCTTAATTCCAAAAATTTAAATTTAATAAAATTCTTTAAATATCTAGTTTTCGTAAAATATAACTTTCACCTGTTAAATGAAATTAAATTAAAACTCACATGAAACCTTTACCAAATTTACAAAAAACTCAAGTAGTTTTATATGTTATTATTATTGTTTTGAGGTTTAGAAATAAAAAAGCAGTGAGTAGAATAGTGTTGTGTATAAAATTTCCTTATGTTCATAACAGGTACATTCGAATGTTACAGGTTATTAATTTTGATTTTGGGTGTCATTATTGATTTACTTTCTGTGTATTTCATTTTTTGTGAATACTTATGCTTTCCTGATATTGTGAATGTTAGCTGGTATTTCATATCGTTTGACACAAGTGTTGCCAACATATGTGTGTATTGTTTTAAAATGGTATTTTAGGTGTCAATAGTTTTCTATTTTTGGATTAGCAGGTGGAATTGTTTGAAACAAATGTTGTATGTGATTTATAATTTGTAAGCCTTTAATCTTAATGACTGCAATATAAGAATTGATTTGTAATAACGCTAGGAAATATCAACTCTATTCAAATAGCATAATAGAAGAAATTAACAACAGTTTTTCTAAAATTTTGCTGGTCCAAAATTAAATAAACATAAGACAAAAAATATTTGGTTTTGGATGTTTGAATAAATAAGACCTACCTGTACAGAGACTCACAGATAAAAAATCAGCAGTGCATGCTTTTCATTTTCTTGCAGGTTGTTTATTTACATATGCTGGCCGCCAGCTGCATCTCAGAAAGTTACTGTAGCAGCTAGCAGTGACGTGATAAACATTGGTCTGATTTCCCCGTCCCCACCATTGTAGGATGCAAATGATTGCATCCAACTGTGAATGTATGGCAGCTTTATTTAGCATTTGCTACCATTGCCACCGCTCATTTGGAACCCTGAGTTTGCTGCCCACATTATCACAGTTGGTATGATGGATGGTATTTTTAAAATTGCCTTTTTACTGGATTATAAAGGTCCCTTTGGGTCTAAAATAATATTTTTCACTGTTCTACAAATGTACTGACTGCCACAGGGGTTAAATGTACTAACTGCAGTTAAGGCTAAATGGCTGGCAGTAATGGTAATCAAGATTAGAAGGTAGAGATTAATAAAGTTCTTTGTTTGAAGGTTAAATGTACTATTACTGTAAATTAATAAAGTTCTTTGTTTGAAGGTTAAATGTACTAATACTGTCGTTACAAATAAAAATTTCATTGAAAAAATGTTCCTTGTATTGTCAAAACTGTGATGAAACTTTTATTTCAATTAATACATGCAGTATTCCAACTCTACTGAAAACAGCAAATTCCAGACCTTTAAGTATGAACTTTGAATATGAAGGAATTCAATCTAGTTTACCTGAGTTCTACAACTTATGACAGCAGTTGAAGATTCTCCTCGTCTATCAGGAGGTGGTCTTGTAACAACATTACATCTACAATGGAATAAAAAGTATACAAGTTTGTACATTACATCTACAATGAGAAAAAAAGTATATAAAACATTAGATAATTGGCCAATGAGAAAAAAAGTATATAAAACATAAGATAACTGGCCCAGTTTGTACATTACATCTACAACGAGAGAAAAAAGTATATAAAACATTAGTTAATCTTAATGGACAGAAATATTTGAACATGTATCTATACTTTTCTACTACCTAATAAATTTTTTTGTAGATTGTATGGATATGTAATTTTACCTGGACTTTTGTTTATTGATCCTATCCTGTAGTTTTATTTGTCTATAGCCTTTTTGATTTCGTGGGTTTCCTAGGCATTTTTCAATTCTTTAATGGTATCTAAAAAAACAGACCTTACAAAATGAATATGCAGAATTAGCATATGTTAAAAATAAAGATATGAATGCAAATTATATTAGGTAATGGTGTCAACACCATTTAACACAGCATTTTGTAAAATGTGTGCTTTGAACAAAAGTTTACACTCTAAATAAATCATAGATGAAATAAATCACAAGTAAATTTGAACTTGTCTTAATAATAAAACATACAATAGGTCTAGTTTGCCATACAAAATAGGTTATAAATTTAAGTGAAATAGGTCACATATACACAAACTCCATGGTAAACTTAAGTGAAATTAGACACAAATACACAAACCACATGGTAAACTTAAGTGAAATTAGTCACATGTACACAAACTAATGCAAGTTGGTTAAAATTCTTTAAATTTAGCTAAAATTCTTTAAATTTAGCTGAAATAAACTTGTCTTAATAATAAAACATACAATAGGTCTAGTTTGCCATACAAAATAGGTTATAAATTTAGGTGAAATAGGTCACATATACACAAACTCCATGGTAAAGTTAAGTGAAATAAGACACAAATACACAAACCACATGTAGTCTAGTTGCCAGCCCTATACCTACTATAGTGAACCCAGAAATTGTGACTACTGTAAGGTTTTATGGTTGATTTGCATTCTATATGGTCTAGTGATGAAATTTAGCTCCGTTGCCCAAATTTGCAATTTGGGCATTTTTTCTAATTTGCATAATTTATGCGTAAATGGCAAAAATTTGATATATAGCCCAATATGGCCACTGACATGCATCTATAATAGGATGTTATGGTTTAATTGCACCCTATATGGTAGGCAAGTGAGTTCAAGCCTCATTGCAGAGATTGCCAATCACATGTTATCATAATTTGCACAATTATGAATAATTTTTGCATAATTTATGCGTAAATGGCAAAATTTGATATAAAGCCCAATATGGCCACTGACATGCATCTATAATAGGATGTTATGGTTTAATTGCACCCTATATGGTAGGCAAGTGAATTCAAGCCTGATTGCAGAGATTGCCAATCACATGTTATTCATAATTTGCACGATTATGCATAATTTTTGCATAATTTATGCATAAATAAGCAAAATAACCTAATTTATCCGCCAATATGGCCATTGAAATGTCGCTGGAGAAGGTTTTGATGATCGAAATGCATTCAATGTGATTTCCCAGAGTATTTAACACTTGTTGAGAATGTTATAGAGCTTTTTATGTTTCTATATTTCATAATTTATGACTAAATTATATGCGCATAAATTATATGCACATAAAATAAAAAATTTAATGTAAAGCCCAATATGACAACTGGCAAGCATCTGAAATATAATGTTTATGGTTTATTTCCACTCATTAATGTAAGCAAGTGAAGTTTACACTGATTTGCAAAAGATTTCTAATTACTGATTGTTCATAATTTGCATAATTTATGCATCATTTATGCATAATTTACGCATAAAATTACAAATTTTGATTTATTTCACATTACTGTGACAGTGAAATGCTCCAACAAATTGTTTATGCTGCATGTGCACTTTATCTTGTTTACAGATATATCTAAAGCAAACATGCAAGAAGTTACAGTCTTATTTATCTTTTATATTTGCATAATGTGTGCAGAATATAGACAAAACCACCATCTAGTGTCAAACTGAGGGTTCTAGGAATGACTGTTTGGATGAATAAGACTTTAATACATATTGTCTCTCACATGAATTGCACAAAAACGAGACTGGATTCTGATGAGTCTCTGAATAAAGTCCTGTATAGTTCGGATGTTTGATCCTGGGTATGAATCCTTGCTGTTGATCTGTCAATTCCAGTATGTGTGAGTTATATTCCAGAATTTACAGCGGTATGAAATTTTGCAGACCATGGACCATGGTCCATGGAATATAGCTTTCTAATCAATGTCACGATCACAAACAGGCTTCTAACTACACGTGCATCGTCCTAACTGTTCTCCTTGCTTCTCCAACTTTTCATGGTCACACCGGCATTTATTTTGCAATGATTTATTCTATTTTATAAGCAGAAAAATCGGAAAATATGCAGCATGTCCATAATTATCCTGTATTTAGAAATAAATCCAATATGGCCGGGAGACGCTAACCCGTAGTCTCTATCACATTCCTTTACTATGGTGAACTGAGTGAAGCAAACTGAGTCAGCACGCGGCTGTCGATAGAGACTACGCAAGCAATTACTGCTGAGAGGGGGGTATGAAGTATTGTTGATTGCCTAGGACATTCAGGATTAGACTTTCAAAGTTGCGCATACATGTTTTAAAACATGATTTTTTAAATGTACACCAATGCATTTATCTTCATACACCAGTAGAAAGAGTATAAAATGTTAGGAACAAAGGTATATTTAGTTTCCAAATAGAGTTTGGTTAAAAGCAGTATTTAGCAAACGGCAATAAAAACTGCTCACTTACTTACTTAAAACAGCTTTACGGTAGCGGAATTTTGTAGACTTTTTTTGTAGGCTGTTCCATCAATCGCCGCTGTTCCAACTACTTTCACCCAAAAAATTCTAAATTTTGAAATCTATCTCCTAAAAATATCCACTATATTTGCACTTGGAAATAGCATAGAATCCTTTCAAAATACCGTAGAAGTTCAAATTAAGCTTTTGCGGGCCAACAACAGGGGAATCGGCGCCAAGAGGCCGAAAGGCACAGATTTGCCTCAGAATAAAAACAACCATGCGCGACACGCCCACCCTCACTGACTCGATATTAATAATAGAGATGTGATTCACTAGTAAAAAATGGATCTAATAATGTCACTGTCTATATATTGGCTGATTATTGATTTATAGCAGTATCATCTATTACCAAGAAGTGGTTACATTTTTGGAGCCGATGTGTCTGAGTTTGTGGTTATAGAATATTGATTTTAATGGTCCCATAAACAAAAACATTATCAAAGCCATAAACAGTTTTCTTTGTATTTTGGATTCAGTGGAAACAGTAGAAACCACAAAAAAGTAAGTATTCACTTTATATAAAGTCAACCATTATATAATATTTATAAGATTACTTCATAAATGCATTTTCAAAATACTATTCTCTATTAAGAATAGCATAATCTTTCAAGAGATCAACATACGAAGATAATTTTTGATTAGGACTTATTTTTAAAATTCAGATTAAAATAATTTATTTGTTAAAAAAATTCTTTAAAAGTTTACATGAACACATTCAATCAAATACTGCCAGTTAATGATTTTCAATATACTTAGATCAGGCCTTCATTGTGTAATTGAAATTAAAAATTTAATTTCTTTTATTTGCAGATGTCTTCACAACCATCACAACTTAAAGTACCTAACCATTGCAAAATTGTGATGGGCCAAAGTAAGATAAGGACAGCATCACAGGATGTAGAAAGCAGATTAGCTGCAATTAACACT
>JAGTTF010005413.1:46608-58898 GCA_019095985.1 Streblospio benedicti | reverse complement strand
ATCCTTGGGTTAAAAGGGGGTTCGTTCCCAAGTTAGGGGGGGGAAAATTGGGGCAGGAAACCCCAAGGGGGGAATTTTTTTGGGGCCCCCAACCCCCCCAAATTTTAATGACGGTGAAGGGGTTGGGGCCGGGTTTTTGGGGGGGGAAGGGGGCCCCCCCCTTTTGGGGGGGGGGTGGGGAACAGCGGCCCCAAACCCAAATGTGGCGGCGGGAGGGGCGGGATCCCGGATCCTTTTGGCCCCCGCGGGGCGGCTGTAAGGGGGCGGGCGAGGAGTTGGGGGCGGGTTCGGGAACCGCCATTATTCCCCCCCCAAAAAAGAGCAGGCAAAAAGCGTGGCCCCCTTTTCGGGGCAGGGGCATCGGAAAGGGACCACGGGAGGTTTTCAAAGAGAATCGCGCTGGTCCTTTCGGGGTACTACAACCCCATTATATTTGCGGAAAACTAGGCGCCAAAGCCCCCCAAAAAAGGGCCGGGGAAAAACCTCGCAATGGCCAAAAAGGGGCGGGGAGAGTTCGGGAGGCAGTGGACATAACCGTGGCCTCTTCCCCCTTTCGTGGATTAAAAAGGACAGACAGGAAAAACCCAAAAAATTAAATAACCCGGGATTCAAATAAACTTTTTGGACTTCCGCAACATCTGGTGGAATCCTGACGTGTATAACATCCATGGCAGGTCGGAATGGGCCGGGTTGGCTGATTGTCCCGGCTGACTGGTAAGGCGCAAAGAGTGCACTGATGAACCTGGCGGGTGGAGAGCGATACGACTGGGCCACTTTGGTATCGGCTCAACTCCTACTTCCACACAAGTAGAGATGCAATGCGGGAAGAACTCCTCGTTAGAAAGCAAGGAGTAAAGGAGTCGGTGCGAGATTTTGTCACACAACTTATGTTCCTGGCGAAAGGATTATGGACAGGACATGCTGAGCCAGGCCGCAGTTCTGAAAAGGATCGAGATGGGGCTGACTAAACTTCTCTCCGGCATACATCTGACCGAAGTGACTGTACGGCCAGTATGACTCAGTTCGTCCAGAATTGGTCAGGCAGGGAAAGCAGGACGATCCCAGCCCGGTACCAGACGTACATCACGCAGGAGAAAGAGAAGGAGAATGCGACAAAACCGAGGAATCTCCCTACAGCAGACGTTGTGCGGGTGCAGGACTTTCTGAGCACGAAGGAATCATCGCGAATCTCTGGTGTTGAGCCCAATGTAGTGAATCAGTCGACCTCTGCTGGCTCCGGGGAACTTATATTGCAGTCATTAAGATTAAAGGCTTACAAATTTGATCACATACAACATTTGTTTCAAACAATAACAAATTACCAGCTACATTCACAATATAACTATTGACACCTAAAATACCATTTTACCTACAATACACACATATGTTGGCAACACTTGTGTCAAACGATATGAAATACCAGCTACATTCACAATATCAGGAAAAATACAAGTATTCACAAAAATGAAATACACAGAAAGTAAATGATAATGACACCCAAAATATAAATTAATAGCTGTAAAATCGAATGTACCTGGTATGCAGCATAAAGGTCTCATTTATACACAACACTATTCTACTCACTGCCTTTATTTCCAAAACTCAAAACAATAATAATAATATATAAAACTACTTGGGGATTTATGTAAATTTGACATAGTTATTGATATGTGAGTACATTAATTGTTGTTATTGAAAAGGAGACTAAGGATCTCGAAAACTAGTTATATATATTATTATTATTGTTTTGAGTTTTGGAATTAAAGGCAGTGAGTAGAATAGTGTTGTGTATAAAATAAACTAATAGACTATTGACACCTAAAATACCATTTTACCTACAATACATATGTATATTGGTTGATTTTGTCACAACATTTTCTTTTTATTCCAGAATGACACAAACACTCATCACTCAGTGGACAACTCGAATGAACACTACCAAATACAGTGCTTCAACATCGATTCTGATCTGTCAGGACAGCTACCAGTACAGGCACTAGATCTGTTCTCGTCATTGCTTGGACTATTGACTCCTTCTTACTTATATGGAGCTACTTTTAGCTAATGAAGATATTGGACCACATCATGCAGATAGAAGTACTCAAGTAGTTCAAATTCACATCATACCTGGACACTATGTGGTATCCTGCCAGAGGGATAATAAGGTTTATGTATATGACTCATTGCCGTTCATGAATCGCCCACAGCAATTATTGCCTCAACTACGAAAAAAGATATGCTGTGTTTGATAACAATCCAAGGCCGCTTTCTCTCATCAATTACATAGTTCCACAAACTCAAAATGGTTCGTCAGATTGTGGTCTGTTTGCTGCCGCAAATGCAATGATGCTTTTGAATGACATAAACCCTGCATTGGTTTCACTTGATCAGTCGGCTTTACGAGATCATTTCAAAAACTGTTTATTGACACAAACAATAACACCATTTCCCACAACTGAACATTACAGGACCAATTCTGCATTGTCTAGATATTTCACCACTAGCATATCAAACCAACAAAAAGAAGAATTTAGAAAATGAACAATCTCAAGACAAGACGGATATTAGAAAGGTGAAGAGAGAGAGGCAAGCTGAATATAGAGACAAAAGAACCCATGAAAAATAAAGGCTGACAAAGTATCAGATAGGTATCGAAAACAAAAACTCGAGCAAACAAAAGTGATGAAGCTGTAATTGATGAAAGGGTAAATGATCAAAAAAAGAAAAAGACAATGCGAGAAAATAGAATGCCTGAGCAAATTGAGAATGAAAGGGCTCATGATCAAAAAAAAAAAGAAAAAAAACAATGCAAGAAAATAGAATGCCTGAGCAAATTGAGAATGAAAGGGTTCATGATCAAAAAAAAAAAAAAGACAATGCGAGAAAATAGAATGCCTGAGCAAATTGAGAATGAAAGGGCTCTTGATCAAAAAAGAAAAAAAAAAATGCGAGAAAATAGAATGCCTGAGCAATTTGAGAATGAAAGGGTTCATGATCAAAAAAGAAAAAAGACAATGCGAAAATAGAATGCCTGAGCAAATTGAGAATGAAATCATGAAAAAAAAAAAAAGAAAACAATGCGAGAAAATAGAATGCCTGAGCAAATTGAGAATGAAAGGGTTCATGATCAAAAAAGAAAAAAGACAATGCGAGAAAATAGAATGCCTGAGCAAATTGAGAATGAAAGGGCTCTTGATCAAAAAAGAAAATAGAACGCCTGAGCAATTTGAGAATGAAAGGGTTCATGATCAAAAAAAAAAAAGACAATGCGAGAAAATAGAATGCCTGGGCAAATTTGAGAATGAAAGGGATAATGATCAAAAAAAAAAAAAAAAGACAATGCGACATAATAGAACGCCTGAGAAAATTGCAAATGATCAGACATTTGATAAAGTGAGAAAACAGCAAAGGCGTCGAAAGAGAAGCTTAGATCAGATTTCATCAGACAAAGAAAAGGATGCTCAAAGGTGGAAAAAATCGCCAAAGAAATACATATCAGTCTGTGGATGAACAAAAAAGACATGAGAATTTTAGATGTGCCATACAATATGGACCAATATATCCTTGCAATATATGTCATCGTACATTCGTTAAAACCAGTGTCGTTTCTATAAATGACCAACGTGCATCAAAGTTGGAAGAAAAATCACCTGGATTATACAAAAAGCTGTTGGACAAGATGTGTATCTAAATGACCAACAATATATATGCCATACTTGCAATAGATGGATTATGCATAAACACAAGATTCCACCATTATCTGTCACAAATGGATTGTATATTGAAGATATTCCAAAAGAACTTGAATTATCTGAACTTGGCAACGTACTGATAGCTAAAAATATTATATTTTTGAAAATATTTAAGCTACCAAAAAGCAGATGGAATGCTCTGAAGGATAAAGTAGTAAATGTTCCAGTAACAGATGATGATATCTTACACACTCTCTCTGAATTAAAGTCATTACCTAGACTTCCTGACAAAGCTGGTCTAGTACCTGTTCAACTAAAGAGAAAAGTGTCGTATAAATCCGCTGTACAAGAGGCTTATATTGACCCACAAAAAAAACGCTGTTGCTAAACTAAAAAGAATTGGTCACAGGATACTCTCTTCAATTGAACTAAAACTATTTAAAGAGTTTGAATTCATGACAGAAGATCATGACCAGGAAAATAGCAATGAAAATACTTCAATGTGATTGCCAGTGATGGCTTATTACGTTTAACCAAGTTTGGCGTGGTGGCAGCGCAGTCTAACCCAAGCCTTCATCAAACCAAAAAAAAAGAGGTATAAATCTTACATTGCCTAAAACATGGCTTCACATCGTGCACCTAAACAGTGGTGCCTTAGCAAATCTGAAACTGTCAACAGCTTTGAGAACTGGTGGAATAACCTAACATACCATCTCCTAAATACTACATGGAAGTCTAAAAAGAAGCGTAAACAGAGGTTTCAAGATGACCCTGAAACTGTGAAAGAAGATAAACGCCTCACAGCTACACAAAGGTAGTTGCACTTTGATCTTATGTTGGGACAGATAGCCAATTATTGTCCTATAATAAGCCGAAATACCTTCCTGAAGAAATGCAACAGTCTTAAACACATATAACAAACAATCAGACAACACTTTGGCTTTCAAACATCAGGTGCTCAATTCATCGATTTTACACACATAAAGCTGGAACCCGACGAACGATATGAAGATTTGTACCAGCGAATCGGTGCATTGTTGAAGACAGCTTGCTCACTAGTGACAGCGACATTCTTCACAATGGTTTGAAAGTCAAAGAAGAAGAACTTAGCCCCACTTTAGAGAACTTCATTACCGACATGGCTTCAACTAATACACAACGACCTCCACAACTTGTTAAACAGCGATACGGAACTGGTGAGATCAAAAAACTTGCCTCAATTAAGCCAGAGATCAGCCAAGCACTCAACAGCCTTGTCACAGAGTTAACAAGTTATGAGTCATCTGTCTTCCGTACTTTTACTTCATACAGGATAAAGATAATAAGCAGCACAGCAGGAAGAGGAAGCTTAATGTCCAATATGCAAAAACTAAATCGTCCAGACAAGCACTATCTGGGTGAATGTCCATATCTTCCAGAAGCAGACAAAGTATGTCAGAAGAGCTCACAGTAGACAAGTAGATATCGCAGAAGATACAAGCTGTGAAGAGGATTCTGACCCTGACGACGAAGGAAAGCATGACAAACGTAATCTGGTCAAGCCAGTGAGTATAAGGCAGAGTCTGTATATCGATACCTTATGCAATGGAAGAAATGTAAGAGTGACAATTGATAGTGGTGCCACCAGCGGTCTCGTGCATTCCGACATCGCAAAGGCCCTAAAGCTACCTATCAAAAAGACTAACCAGAATGCCAGCCAAGCCGAGGGTACTTCATCCCTATGTAATGGGGGAAACCCATTCCACTCTCTTGATGGATAATATTAATCTTTCTTTTGAAGGACTTGTTACTAACCTCGACGTAGACATACTAGGTGGAATGCCATTTATGGAAGATAACGACATCTCCATCCGCCCTGCAAAGAAAGAGATCAAATTTGGTGGAAACAAGATATACACGTATAGTAACCCTCCACCAACTCTCAGTGGTCGTAAAATCATCCCACTACCATATGGCCTGGAGAAGAACTAGAAGTTTCTGCCCTTCCGGACAACAATGACTACTATTTCCTTGAACCAATAACAAGTACATCCAAGGCAAGACATGTTGAGGTGATGTGGCCAAACCACATAGTTACACAGAAGATCAACGGAAAGATAAAAATTCCTAACAACACGTTAATACCACAGACGATCATCCAAAATGAGCACCTGTGTCAAAGCAATTCCCCCTTGTAACACCAGAAAGCTTAGACATAACTCTTCATGTTCCATCTGATGACATCAAGTATAGACAACACAAATAAGCCGACAATCCATCGTCGAGTCCTACTCTAAAAAGCATAGCCATAGATCCAGACAACATTTTACCCGCGAACATCCAGAAGCAGTTCCATGCACTACATGAAAGATATGATGAAGTATTCAATCCCTATGTTCAATGGTTATAATGGCAAGGCTGGACCATTTAAAACAGTCGTGAATATGGGCCCAGTGAAACCTCCTCAAAAGAAAGGGCCGTGTACCTCAATATGCTCGTAAAATCTTGGAAGAATTACAGACGAAATTTGATGAGTTGCTTCAACATTGTGTGTGTACAAGAGACTGGGAAGAAATTGATGTCATCGCAGAATACATCAACCCATCATTTTTAGTTACTAAGAAAAATGGTATTAGTAAACGCCTTGTGACAGCATTTGCATATGTTGGCCGTTACTGCAAACCCCCAACCAGCTTTAATGCCAGACGTAGACTCTGCCCTTCAACACATTGCCAAATGGAAGTACATCATTTGCACAGATCTAAGCAATGCCTTCTATCAGATACCATTGTCCGACACCAGCATCAAATATTGTGATGTAGCAACTCCATTCAAGGGAACATTGGTTCATGTTCGGTCGGCTATAGGGATGCCAGGCAGCGAAACTGCTTTAGAGGAACTGATGTGCCGGATTTTGGCGACTTATTAACAGAGGGCATTGTCACCAAGCTTGCCGATGATCTTTACTGTGGTGCTGACACACCAGAAGACATACTTGAGAATTGGGAGAGGGTTTTGTCAGCCTTACAAAAATGCAGTATGAATCTCACCTAAGAAAACTATTGTTGCACCAAAATGACAACAATTCTTGGATGGTCATGGGAAGGTGGGAGTATATCAGCATCCCACATCGTATATCCACACTCTCAACATGTCTACATCCTGAAAGGTAAAAGGAATGAGGTCATTTATAGGTGCATTCAAAGTACTTTCAGAGTACTGCCCAATTGTTCTTCATACATTACTCCACTAGAAAAAAGCCATCAGTGGTGCCCAATCTACAGACACCATAAAGTGAACAGAAGTACTTAAGGAGCACTTTGAAACTGCACAACATAGTCTGCATAATAATCGGAAGATTACACTTCCTAAACCATCAGACCTGATATGGATTATTATTTAGCAACGAACTTTGTTCGTGCTAAATGATTGTATTAATGAGGTTGGGGCGGCGGGGTAGAGGTTGCTTCACAGTAAATTTATATATGTTTCTATTAGAAAGGATTTTCGAGATTTAGTTTTTTGGTGGAAATCGTATTGAATTACACGTCAGGCCCGAAAATTTGGCAGTTCTTTAATTTTACAACATTTAATCTTTATCATCACTAAGCAATAAATATAGTAATGTCGTTGTTGTGATATATGTATTTTATTCTAGAATAGCTCGTGACCAAATCTAACTTCATGGGAGAATTTAAGTCCATGTTAAAAATACTTTAAACGCTATAATTTCACTCGTAATAAAGCTAAACATACTGCGAATTTTTTTACCCGGAAATCAGAGTAACCCAGCAGGATAAAGTTCAACCACATAAAAAAATCAAAATATATTGTTACCTGCACCAGCCGGTTGCACTTAAAAGGTTCTATTATGCAAAGTATTGATGCTGATTCTTATTATCACACTTTGACACCATAATATTCTACATATTTTAAGAAATCTATCGAATACTCCCCAGATCAAGATCACAATAATGCTCTTTATTGTCGCTCTGCCACCTACCTTCGTGTCGAAAGCTGTTACTAATCTGCAACAATGATGCGCTTGACTAAGGCTGATTCTTTATAAAGGCATAAATTATGATAATGATCGTTTGCACATTCATGACCTCCGTTTGGAGGTCAGGTCAATCGAGCCATGATCCCGATTTGATGGTTTTGTAACTAATAATGCAGATTTTAAAGATTTGCCGTTAGTAATAACAAGAATATACATTAGTAACCGATGTAGAATAGGTAAACTGTTACGTTTTCAATATGACTTTATTAAATAATTTGACTTTATAATTTTAAAACCATGCATATCGTGAAATTCTCCATTTATCGCTCACTTTGTTTACATGAGAGAAAATTGCCAGAGCACTGCAACAAATTGAAATTCTTACATACTAAATAAATAAAAATAATTAATATCTTGGTTATTTTTTCATTTGATTTTTGAAGTTTAATACATTTATTTGACGAGAAAAATGTCTAGATTACGAAAATGATATTTATTTTACGATAAAAACACTCCATTATCGCTCTGTGCCGCTAAACATGTTTTGGCGATTTTTAAGAGGCCGACATTACTTGTGATGACCAATCTGTTGTCAAACGTGGAATGAGCAGAAAATAAGCTTTTAAATGACATCAAGAACATCTTTCTAGGTGTAATATTAATCGAATAATCACCTACTGAACTCGTGTTTGTTTATTACTATTAGTCATTAGATTCATGTGACTGTCCTGAAGCAACATAACGCACTCGTTATGAAATCGTTCACCACTGACACCAGCCAACAATCAACATGGCTGAAACGTGTTTGTGGTAATTTTTGTGGTTTGACAATATTTTCTTTAATATTCAATACAGAAATGGATACACTCTTGCTTATTGCTGTTATATACTTTGTAAAGCTATAGGAAAAGTCGTGCTGCTGCTAAAACGTCTATAGGATATCATTCAGGTGGGATATTGTCCCGTTTTTATAGTGTTGCCACATTATCACTCACTGACCAAACTTGTGAAAAATTGATGATCCTTATAAGTCAAATCCCTTCTCTAGAATGGGGTATCGTCTCTATATTCACTATATCTCTATATATCATCTCTATATTCACTGGAGTGACTATTGTGTGTATTTATAATAATTTATGATATTTCTTTAAAATTTTATGTACTGTCCTAGTGAATACAGGCTGATTGATCTGTAGCATGATTGTTCAGACTGATTGATCCGTGTAATCTAGTAACTACAAGTATGTGGAGTACTAAATCTAGTAACTACAAGTATGTGGAGTACTAAAAATTGAAATCTTACATTTTTACATCTGCTCTTTTGTACTTTGACTTTTTAGTAGTTTTTATGCCTTTGCAGTGCATTTTAGGCTCCATGTCTACAGTGAACTGTGAGGAGTTGGCCAATCAGCCAGACATAGTTGGATTCCTGGTGAGCGGAGACTGGCCCAAGCTAGACTTCAACCAAAACATTACAGCCAAGAGAATTCTTCCATCTTGGTCCCCTTGTATTCATATTGTGTGAACGTCTTGCATTTGCAATGTGTTTATATTTGGCAGTGGCTTTGTCCGGCAGAAAAAATAACCAGTAGTCTATTCGTCAGCGACTCACCGGACAAATAGGTATTAGGCTATATATCCGGCTGGTGCTATGTACGGCGAGTGATAGGCTGTAAGTCCGGCGACTGTCTCTAACTAATAAATCTGTAGCCTTTTTGTCCATCTAGGTTACTGTGTAATCAAATTAGTTTAGACATGACCTCACATGTGAAAAATAAACCCATACGCAAATTTTTATCCATAAGGTTAATTAATGTAATCTAACTATATCTAACTAACTAATCTGAGATATAACACACATATGACTACAGTACAATAACATAATTGAATTCAAATAACATTATACAGATCCTAATAACATATTTCATGTTAACATGTATATATTTGATTTATTTTACCAAAATACACGTCCTTACAAGAAAAGTAGATATTATGTGATTTATTTTTTTAATAAAACTAAGCATATGCACTTAGTGTGTGCGGCATATAGCCTTTGATAATTACTTTGAATCACACCAAGAAGTGAGTACCCAAGAACATGCATAGTGCTAACTTAACTTCAAAGTAGTTGGTAATAAAGTGGTTGTTGATGGAACGTTGCTACTTGTTGATGGAACGTTACTACTGCAGTCCCATATCCATATAAAATGGAAATCTGAGAGTCATTTTCAATTTCAATTTTTAATGAAAATCAACCAATCTACGGGTAGTTATGGCAGCTAAAGATTTTGTTAAACGAGAAGTAATCAAAGAAAAATTACCCCAAGCGGCACTACAAATTTGCTTATTTCACACCTTACTGACATTTCGTAGGGAAATTTCAACTGAAAAATTAGGCATAAAACAAGACCAAAGATTAGCTGTCCTCAAGTGTTTGGAAAAATTGGCATATTCATCAAATATTACACAATATGAAAGTAACTTGAACAAACTAGAGAACATGAAAATAGATGCAGTGTGGGATTACTACCAAGCAAATTGGGCATCCATCAAAGAACAGTGGGTTGAAGGGTTGAAGAGGAGATTTACAAATTATTTGAACAGCACCACAAATCGTGTTGAGTGTATCAATCAAAAACTCAAAGTGTCATCACAAAATATTCAAATATTGTCGGCTTTTCCCTTCAACTAAAGATAGCTTTGTCTGTATTAGATAGAGAAAAGAAGACACAGAGCCATTCATATTGTTCAAAAAAGAACAAAGTTCAAGTAGGTAATGACATTTCAAAGAAGTTTCATGACTTTGTTACACCACATGCGTATTCATATATCTAAGCAAATTAATCTTGCAGATAAAATTACTTTGGGACAGCTTTTCAGAGAATACTACTTCCACAACATGTGAATGTGATTTTATTTCGGCAATGGAATTGCCATGCCGACACGTCCTGGCCTGTCGTCAACATCATGGTCTAAGCATTTATGATGAGGCACTGGTAGCTCAACGTTGGAAAAGAACATTTCCCAGAGTGCCAAAACATCACCGCGAGAGAAGGTGATGCTGTAGATAATACACTTCCATCAGTGGTTGGTATTACCTCCTCCGTGTCACAAAAACCTCTAAACTCAACAACAAAAATACAAAAAAGTTTTTAATGTTGCCCAGCATATAGCATCTCTTATAAGTGAACTTACAGGAAGCAAGTTGAATACGACAGTAGAACCCAGTAAGATGAATCCAGAAGAAGTAGAGATTGCTAATCCAATGGATCCATTAGCAAATATCAAATTGCCACCAAGAATGCCAAAACGTGGTCGGCCAAAAGGAGCAGAGACAACTGTGATAGGTTTGCCCCAAAAAAAGTCCAGGTCATCTAAGGTTTTACCCTTTATTAAGTTGTCTGGATCAGAGAAAGAGAGGAAAATACTTGGATGGATTCTAAAACCTAAAACACAAATTGAAAGTATTTTTGAATGCAGAAACAGCTGAAAAAAAGATCTTTTGCCATGGAGCAAAATGCCTTCAAAAAATATCCAGATGAGAATTTGTTGATATTACAAGGGTGCGAGAAAATATTTTCCACATCAGATGGGAAGCCCTGTCTAGTGGAGTGCAATCCATAAAAGAGAGAAATTTGTGGCTATGCAATGCATGTGACCTGGAGCTAAGTGGACAATATGTCATAAACTGCGACCACTGTTTAGAGTGGTACGATAGATGGTGTGGGTTTAAAAAAGGAACCCAAAAACAAGATATGGATATGCCCATCATGTTTGGCATAATTACATGTGCTAGATCTACTTGCATAATCATCTTGACACAAATTTAGTAAACATGCATAATTTGTTTGCATTCAATTATATTATTCTAAAAAGCTTTGTAACTAAATAAAACATTCACCCCAAATCGCTCTTGTGTGTGTTTTTACTTAAAAAACATTAACTAAACTATTTTTAATAAACAGTAACTCACACAGACAACCGCCGGACAAACGGCCGTCGTATATAAACACACTACGTACATAATAGTACATAATTACCCGCCGGACAAATAGACTCTTTATTTGTCCGTCGTGGTTGCCGGATAAATAGACTACTGATTATTTTTCCGGCGTGCCGGACCAATAGCCACTGCCTTTGTATTTACGACCAGAGACCATGGAATAAATGTGACTGTTCAATATCCTTGTGAATTTAAGCTTTAATATTGCTTTTGATTATATGCAATAATTTTATCTATTATTTTAATTAGATAATTTAAGCTTTTACATATTGCTTTTTGATTATATGCAATAATTATTTAGCAGCTTAACTTTGTTCGTGCTAAATGATTGTATTAGTGAGGTTTGGGGGAGGCGGAGGGTAGAGAGGTTGCTTCAAAGTAAATTTATATATGTCTCTATTAGAAGGGATTTTCGAGATTTTGTTTTTGTGGAAATCGTATTGAATTACACGCAGGCGAAAAATTTACAAAGTTCTTTAATTTTACAACATTTAATCTTTATCATCACTAAGCAATAAACATAGTAATGTCGTTGTTGTGATATATGTATTTTATTCTGCATTTGTTCAAAATAATTCTAACTTCATGGGAGAATTTGAGTCAATGTTGCAACCCC
>JAGTTF010005413.1:23654-46508 GCA_019095985.1 Streblospio benedicti | reverse complement strand
CCTCGATATTGATGATGTCGAAGATATTAAGGAAGGTTCAAAGATCAATGTGTTAGTGATCACCACATTGGAGCTGGACCTTTCCAGTCAAAATCTGACAAGCACTACCCAAAATGAGATGGACAGCAGGTAATTTGATTCGTTACCTATTTTTTATATGTGTAGTAAAATTTCAAAAGCAATAAACTGGTTATTTCTTAGACTAAAGTAATAGGGTAACACCTACACCAGTTGTATTTTGCATCTATCATTAACCATTTTGTTTATTCCAGTACTGCATCAACATCAGCTGATCAGCATGGTCAAATAAGGACATCTACCCCGATAGCCACCGTAAGCGACATTCCAGACCCTGCTGCTAGCCTAGTGACTGATAGTCCAAGGTCTAGTAATTGCACAAGGTTAGTAGGAACTTGAAACTCTAATTGTGGAAATCTAATTGTGTGATATTAATGTGTAACAACTTATGATGATGGTTTTCAGAAATTAATGGGGATTACATGTTTAATTTTATATGGGAGATTGTGTTGGATGCATTATATGAACTAATGATTACTTTTGAACTTAGAATTTTAATGATGCTTAAGTTTTAGTTATCATATTCCAACTATTAGGAGGTACTCTGTTAATGACTTAATTTTATTACTTTTTAGCTCATCTTCTGCGAGGCCTTTGGGATTCGATTACAACCTGCCGCCGGAATTTATCCCAAAGGCTGTGCTTACCAAATTACAGAAGAAAGATAAGCTGACATGTGCTGATGTGCGTCATCTGATCACTGCTGTATATGAGCACATTGACCCGGTTTTTATATACAATGTGTTTTTCATACGTTTGTCATGTTTAGATACTCAGATATGGACATAGAAACTTTTTTAGTCGAATAGCAAAGTTGGTGCAGAATTTGTAGAGTGTACTACTTTTAGTTGTGTCCTACAATGTATATGTGTTTCCATTCCATGTCTTTTGTGTGGCATGTATTACATTTTTATTTTACTATAAATAATAGATTGTGAAAAATTAAGGATTATTAGTGTTTTTACATAATTACTGACAGAAATTGTTATCAATTAAGAGAAAGTATTACTAGTTTAAAGGATTGAGTTTGTGGTCCAGTGACAATTGTTTTTTGTGATTATTTGTTATTGTGTTTTTTACTATGTTATTGGAGCACCAATTGGACAAGACTCTTTCAACGCGTCATGACGCTATTAATAATAGATTGTGAAAAATTAAGGATTATTAGTGTTTTTACATAATTACTGACAGAAGTTGTTATCAATTAAGAGAAAGTATTACTGCCTTACTTGCTGAAAGAAAACCTTCAGAACATAATTGTGAGAGGTGACGATGACAGCATTGCTTGGCCTCACATAGTCATGAACGATGCAAACAATGATCAAGAGTATTCTATTTTTCTTGATGGAATAAGTGTAGCAAAGGTGGAAACATTGCCTAGAGCTTATAAACTGTGGTTTGCCAGTTTTTATGTTTTCAACATAGCATATCCCAAGTCATAATGAAGATACACGATGATTTAAAGATGAACAACAAGGTGGTGTCACTGCTTGGGAAAATTTCTTTGTAACAATTTACATTTAGACAAAGAAAGACAGTTTAAGTTTATTTGACCCGGTTTTTATATACAATGTGTTTTTCATACGTTTGTCATGTTTAGATACTCAGATATGGACATAGAAACTTTTTTAGTCCCCGAATAGCAAAGTTGGTGCAGAATTTGTAGAGTGTACTACTTTTAGTTGTGTCCTACAATGTATATGTAAGAGTACATTCCATGTCTTTTTGTGTGGCGTGTATTACATTTTTTTTTTTACTAAGCCTTTTTTACAGTTGTTTGCAGGTTCTTTCAAAATGTTATCAGACCAGCAAGCATTGGCCATTGTAAAAAGAATGAATATTTATTCTTTGTTTTATTATTTTATTATTATTAGATTTATTCCTGATTACTTAAGTCAGCTTTTGCAATTCTTTGTAAATACATGAGTACTAATTTGTAAATGAATATGCTGAAAGAGCATAACCATTTGTTGTGATTTGTTTATTTGGTAATTAATTCATAATGAAGTATTATCATATTACCATGACTGCAAGATGGATCTATTCACTGATTTTAAATAAATTTTCAATATGTGACTTCCATATTATTTTTTCTAGGATCCACAGAATCCACGAATACTGGGGGAGTACAGCACCATGTCTATCAACCTAGAACAAGAACGCAGGATCAAATTTACTCTGCAGGAGGGTGGCTTTACTCCCGTGGAGTAATTTTACCTCTTGAAGGGTGATTTTACTCTCATGGAGTAATTTTACTCTCCTTTAGGAGTAAATTTACCCTGTATTCTTAGTTTTAGGATTACCCCACTAGTGGAGTAATTTTACCTCCTAAGGAGTATTTTTACTCCATAGGGAGTATTTTTACTCCATAATGTTTTTTTGGGGTGTCAATTTAGACATAGGTGCTTTACTCCCCTAATGGAGTAACTTTTACTCTATAAATTCTAAGAGTGCATCATGGAATAATCACTTTTCCATGCACTTTTGGAGACATAAAACATAATGAAGAATTCTACCTTGCAGACACTAAAGGACAAATACTATTCGGTCTGTGTACATGTGAACGACTTGGAATGGTGAAATTGCAATGCTCAGTAGCAACAACCCCCCAGCGCATCAACAAACTTGAGCGTTGAGTGCGCATGCGTGGGAATGGTAGACACTTTTTATGCTCGTGATAAAAAATAACAATTAGTGAATAATTAGTGAATCTAAACCGCTGGATTACTGTGCAAACCACTGTGAATGTTACATGAAGGGATATGTGTGATTAAACAGAAGTTTTGTATGTTGTAAATTGTGAAAAATTGTCGTACTTTGAAGCTCCATTGCCTGTTTTGCCGCCACTGGAAAATAACACTTAAGCACCTGTATTATCGCCCATGAAAACAAGTTCTTTTTCAAGTTTTTTGATACAGTGAAAGTATATCAAAGATAATATAGTAGATATAGTAGATACTAGTAATGTGTAAGGTGTGTCATATTGGCTGCCTACACAACGCAAGAAGCATAGTATAAAATCTGGCATTATACTCTTAGCATACTATAAATTAAGCTAGTAGTCTAGTCTTAGATCCATATTGTTGATGTGTCATATTGACTGCAACATAGTGCGTAGTTCTAATCTTGGCTAGTGTAGGCTAGTGTAGAGTATTATAGTCTAGGAAAATGCCACCAAAGGGAAATAGTAACATGAACAAGCAAAAGTCCAGATCATCTAGCTTAAGTCAAACGCAGGACTTGACCAAAGAAGCTAAACCAAATGAAAAAACTACTGTTACAAAAAAGCATTAATAAAAGTAATGATGAAGATTCATTGGAATGTAAACTTTGTAACATTGTTTTTGCTGACGATAGTGACAAGCTGGTTGAATGTGAGCGCTGCGGGGAGTGGATCTGCCTAAAATGCTCTGGTCTAGACGACTTTGCTTATGATATGATCAGTAAACAAAGTGACCTTGTCAGCTGGTATTGCGTCCACTGTAAGCGACAAGCAATGATAGAAGTGAAAATGGGTAATCTCATAGAAACAAAATGCAAAGCAATGGACGAGAAAATTGACAATTTTAAAAAAGAAATTGTTTTAATTACCATGGAGATCAGAAGATGACCTATTCCATGACAATTTTGTAAAGTGTTTGGAATTATATGAAACTAATACACAGAATATCACTTTTGTTCAAGAAAGATTATTTCCACACATGAATTCAGTCCAAGAATCACAACTTTTACTTGACACAGCTTCAGACTTCAGGGCATCACACATTGGAGATATGATAAATCCTCAACATGAACAAGACCAGATCAAGATCAAGCTGAAATAGGCTTAGAGGAAGATGACAATTTTTCAGCGCGAAATCCAGAAGGCCTCTCAGATATTGATGATATGCACCCTGTCAATCGACAAAAAACAGTGTACAAGAGACTTGATATATCTGACACTGAATCAATGGCGTCTTTGACATGGCTATTAGATTGCGACCAGAGATATGCTCTTGATAAAGTGATATCATACTGCAAAGACCTCCGTAAATCTCTCAAGAATGACAACCCTACTCCGAAACCTCCACTATTGATTATACATGGAGGTGCTGGGTCAGGAAAATCTATGCTCATCAATAACTTGACACTTTGGGCTGAACATTTTTTACGAACATCAGATGATCGAGATCCTGACCACCCATTAATCATAAGAACTGCTCCAACAGGAACTGCGGCTAGCAATATATCAGGACTCACTATTCATTCGACTTTCAACCTCTGTTTTGGAAATGATTTTAAAAGCCTACCTGATAAGCAACGTGACTCACAAAGAAATCCATTATCAAACCTGCAAATACTAATTGTAGACGAGTTATCAATGATGAAGGCAGATATGTTGTATCAGCTTAATCTGAGACTTCAAGAAATCAAGCAAAACAAGAAAGACTTTGGTGGTGTATCAATATTACTGTTTGGAGACCTTATGCAGTTACAACCGGTTCAGGCTCGATGGATCTTTGATGAACCTATAAATCCATCATTTGCACTGTCCTACTCAGTTCGATCACTGTGGAATCTGTTTGAAGTTGTAGAACTTAAGATCAATCATAGACAGGGAGATAACAAAGATTATGCAGATCTATTAAATCGTGAGAATGGGTGTACACACAACCACAGGAGAAAACAATGATCTAGAGAAACTTCAATCTCGAGTCACATCTGACTATCCCATTGATTCAATTCATTTATTTGGAAAGAACAAGGATGTCAATGATTTTAATAATCACAGACTCACAGACCTACCCGGAGAAGAATATGTTATACCTGCTATCAACATACATCCAGCAAGAGGCAACTTTAAACCCAGTATTAGTAAAGATATACGCGTTAATGAAACTCCTTTCTTGGATAAACTCAAAATTAAGGTGAATGCTCGAATAATGTTGACATCCAGATGATGGCAGGGGTGCCAGTGCCAGACACGATTCAGCGAGCATGACATCGTCTCGCGGAGGTTTGGATTTAATCTTCAAATTTAATCATTGACTAAGATTTGTATAGTTCATCTTAAAACTCCAGCATTAACATGTCAAATTTGAAGTAATTTTCACCAGATTTTGAGAAACCGTGCTGTAAGGAGATTGTTTTTATGTCCATTTAGTGTTTTTGTAAGGAAAATAAAATACCAGAATTAATTTTTACTTTTTTTACAAGTAAATAATATTTTTTTTGACAATGATTGCCACGAGGGGGGGGGATTTAATCTTCAAATTTAATCATTGACTGACAAAAACTCCAGCGAGTCCAATAAAAATTATAGTATCCAACAGGAGGTGCGTTTTATATTTATATCATATCACCATACTAAGCAATAGATTCATTTTTTACATCTTACAAACATTTTCTTTGAAAAATGCATACTATTTATGAAGAACCAAAAATAGTCCGGTAATACGCCACAGGGTGGCGTACAGAATCTTGTACGCACTAGCTGTACGCACCAGTGCAGAAGTGTATAACCTAAAGAATATATATGTGATATGGTATAAAATAAATATCAGAATTTGTGTGGAGCACAATGAACAAGTAAATGTCAAATGGTTATAAATTGATTTTTCTTTTGTTTTTCAGATGATGCTAGTACTAAGTACGCCTCTGCCAATCACATCCAAATCAATTTTGATTGGTGACTCCAACGTGAAGTTTGTCAGAACAAACGTTTTCGAGACAATATCTTTAAGTGGAGGTAAATTGGATAAAATGCGAGACCATATATTGGAGCTCTTGCAGAACAGAAAGAAGACAGGTAGTTCGTTGCCGAATTTTGTTTATGTCTATGGTGGACTTTGTGACTTGGTAACAAAATTACCTTCTAGGGAATTAATTGTGGATCAATTTGATATTGACAAGTTACAAGATACTGCTAAACAGTTGAAAAATGATTGCTCATTTTTCAATGTGAAAGTAGTATTTTGTACTATCAATCCATGCTCACTGAGCATTGCAAACAGGAATTCAGGGGTACAACATATCAATTTTTATAATGACATGCAATGTGCACTGAATGACATGATCAAATTTTGGAACAATTGGTTAATAAATTTAAACCACCAATCAGGTCTAGTTACCCCATTTTTGTCATCATGGGTCATGAAAGTAAAAAAGAACAAATTAAAAATTAACTACCTAATGATGATTGATGGTATTCATCCAAATAATGCATTGCTGGTTCATTGGATAAAACATTTAGAGAGTACTCTTTGTAAAAACACACATAGCCTTGCAAATTTATGCGGTCATGTCTAGCATGGATTGATAATGCTCAAAGTGGGAATTTTGCAACCAGATATTGATTTGTTTGCCAGTAGAATTAATAAACAGCTTGATTGTTATGTTTCATGGAGACCTGATGCACATGCGATGTTTGTTGATGCATTTAGTCGATCTTGGGCAAGGTTTTATCCATATATTTTTCCTCCTTTCAGTGTCATCAGTTGTATTCTGCGAAAGGTGGAAATAGAGAGGGTGGACGTCATACTGATTTTTCCGAAGTGGCCCAACCAGTTATGGTATCCACGACTCCAGAGGCTGATGATCAGCGACCCGATACAGATCCCAGGGACTGCTCTAGTGCTGCCCCAGGACAGGACGAGAATTCATCCGCTTTGCAAGACTCTTCACCTTCAGGGTTGTCGCTTGTCCGGCAGAAATATCGTAGCCAAGGACTGAGTCCGGAAGTGGTGGAATTCTTAATCTTAGCCTGGAGGCAGGGTACTCGGTGCCAATATGAGTGTTATCTTAAGAAATGGTTGCATAAATGTAAAATTGATAATGTAGACCCGATGCATCCATCATAAGATTACGTTTTACAATTTTTGTTGGCTTCATACAGTTACTGAATTATAGTACTATTGGTACAATTAGATCTGGATTGAGAGATTATAGTTTCCTTCAAACACCCAAACAATACAGTTGTTCATTCAGGAAAGGAAGAGAGAGTCCTTCGATTCAGATTAACAAATTACGTTAAATGGATATCCTGGATGGTTAATATTTTTTCCTTCAAACACCAAAAAAAGAGAACCAACTATAATAAATGGTGACCAGATGCCCCTTCAAAGGAATGATGAATTTCCTGGCAGTCCAAAACATGTGTTGGACTGTGGTAAAATGAAAATTTTGGCAGTCCAAACAACAATTCTTGAAATATTGTCAATGTATAATTCCACCAATAGGTGGCACTAGGTCAGATGTTATCAAATATGAGTCTAGTAGTTAGCTTGGTGAAACAGGAAGCACCCCTTGACCAGCTCTAGGAAGCCCCAGTTTCTAGAACCAGATGTTTAACACGTGACACTCAAAGCTACATTTTAATTTTATTTGCATATCTTTGATGTTTAAGTATTTTAAAATAGTTCCTTTTACCCAAATGACTTCCCAATAATGCACCAAGGATACAACCAATCAATGGATGCGTTTGGGCACTCAACAAACTGGGGTATTGACTACAACAACCCCCTTTGCAGCCAAATGTGGCAACATCCACAACAATCGGACACTCAAAGACAAAGACCACCATCATCTACATGCACAGACATGGACAGTGAATTTAAAGAAGAATTAATTAGAAAAGGCGTGAATGATGACAGCCTGGACAAACTAATAACTAATGGGTTTGTATCCAGAAGTTTGTTTGAATTGCTAAATACAGAGGATATTTCCCAAATTGGAATAAAGACACTGGCCCAGAAAAAGTTATTGCAGAGTCTGTGTCATCCCAGAACGGAACCCGCAACCTCAGCAGCAGCAACAGCAGCACCAACCACATCATCCTTCATTTGATCTGCTTGGTGACATCAACTCAAGAGTGGGGAATATGCTAAAAGACTGCCCAGCCGACCAACAGGCCACCCCAATCAGCCTTTCAGGTGAGAGGATATTGATAAATCCACTGGCTCACTTGCTCCCACCTGACAAGACAAAATATCATAAAATAGTAGATTTTGTCATGTCACAAGAGGATGAGACAGAACAACAGATATGGGAGGAGGGAGCCAACAAAGTTGTTCTTAAATCTGCATCAAAAAGGTGAAACTAGAGGAGGTGACGCCAATGATGTGGTCAGCTGCCAATATCGGAATCCTGATGGAACTTATCAGGGAAGGGAAAGTGCAAACTGAGAGCATTTTTGACTATCTCTCCGATACAGTGAAGATCAGTGAGTTAGTATCAGTCTATAAATGGGATTCTGTACTGCGTTATGATGATCGTTACAGGCAGGTCCAAGCTGCAAATAGATTCCGTTGGGGATCAGACATACACCACCTGGATAAATTACATCTGCGTTTCCGAGAGGAGAAAGTTGTAGGGAAAAAGCAAAGTGGCAAAGAAATTAATGTGTGCAGCAGATTCCAAGAGGATAAGTGCAAATTCGGAGATAATTGCTATTTCCGCCATGTTTGTCAAATATGTGGCAAAGGTCACCCTAAAACCCAGCATTCGGGAAACTAGACAGGGCGAGATTAATGGGAATACCCAGGGGTCCTCCAGGGGATCTCAAAATAAGTGAGTGGAACAAAGAAACTTTAAATGACGTTGACAAAGAATTTATAATGAATGGTATTAAAAATGGTTTTGACATTATCAATAAAAGTGGAGAGCTTACCAATGTTGAAAGGGATAACTATAAGTCGGCATTAGAAAATAGACATGAGGTAGAAAAACAAATAAGAACTGAGATACAAGAAGGTCGCTACAAGATTGTAGAAGAAAAACCCTTGATTGCTAGTTTCCTTGGTGCTATTCCTAAACCTGATGGAGGAGTGAGGATTATCCATGACTGTAGCCAGCCTCTTGGTTATAGCTTGAATGACCAAGCTGAATTACTCTATAAAGAAAAATATCAAAGTGTAAGGGATGCATGTGAACTATTAACACCAGGAGGTTATCAAGTAAAGGTAGATTTAAAGGCGGCATATAGGAGTATTGCTATAAACCCTGACCACCACACACTTGCAGGCTTTGATATTTTTTTATCTCCAAAAATAAGCTCATTGGATTTTAAAATACGGTTATGGTAAAAAAGAGCAAACGAGGAAAGAATTAGTCGCACTCACTGCAACAGCTTCAGAGGAAGCTGCTGAGAAAATTGCCAAGACCTTTAACATGTGACCTTGAGACAACTGCAGGCGGAAGAGAACGAACAACTGACGAAGAAAATTTGAACTGCAGTCATACTGGGGAATTCCAGGATTAACAAGAATCAGAGAAGTCCTAGACCTTGATGGTATTGGTTTTAGAAGGTTAGTAGTCTACAAACTTAGTTTGTATATTACACTCTGATAACTCTAGCTCCGAGATCCTTCCCCGCCGCAAGTGGACCTGTGGGGGGCACAGTTGGGAGGATTTCAGCGCAGTATCCCTGGGACGTACGGATGAGGCCCCCCAAGGACTACCAGGTTCAACGCGAGATAGAACTCCAGGCCAGAGAGAGCCTGCTGAGACATGCCCTGGCCATCAGAGAACAGCAGCAACATCAGCTAATGGACGCCCGGGAGCGGCAACTGGATGAAAGGGAATGGAGGTTGCACCAGGTCGCCACCCAGCAGCAGGACCTGGCAAACACCTGAGCCAGCAGCAGCTGGTCTTAAGGCAACAACAGCCGCCTATGCTGCTCTTGGGGCTGGTGCAAGCCCCTTTAGCGCCAGTGCCCTACGGGGTCCAGGCTCCGCCCCCAGTGGTATTCCAAGCACCTCTCCCTGCGGCACCCTCAGTGCCTGTCTTTCTACAAGGACCCCCACCAGGCGCGGTGGTAGTAAGGGCGCCGGTGCCTGGACCACTCCTGCAGTAGACGGACCAACAGACCGACCAGGACAAGAGACGATTTCGAGTGTGGTTGACAACAGACCTGGAACCCCTTTTCGATGTAATAACTGTTTACAGACCCAACTTGAGACGATTGTGGCAGCTGACTGACTGACACTGACTGATAGATCGACGACTGCCTACTGAGACAAGGTGGGCAGGTTTTATCCATATATTTTTCCTCCTTTCAGTGTCATCAGTTGTATTCTGCGAAGGTGGAAATAGAGAGGGTGGGCGTCATACTGATTTTTCGAAGTGGCCCAACCAGTTATGGTATCATCCACGACTCCAGAGGCTGATGATCAGCGACCCGATACAGATCCCAGGGACTGCTCTAGTGCTGCCCCAGGACAGGACGAGAATTCATCCGCTTTGCAAGACTCTTCACCTTCAGGGTTGTCGCTTGTCCGGCAGAAATATCGTAGCCAAGGACTGAGTCCGGAAGTGGTGGAATTCTTAATCTTAGCCTGGAGGCAGGGTACTCGGTGCCAATATGAGTGTTATCATAAGAAATGGTTGCATAAATGTAAAATTGATAATGTAGACCCGATTCATCCATCATTAGATTACGTTTTACAATTTTTGTTGGCTTCATATAAGGAGGACTATAGTACTATTAATGAAATTTTTCGTCAATTATTACTTTAGAAGGTAAATCTGTAGGAAAGCATGATACAGTGTGTTCATTCATGAGAGCAGTTTATCAAGAGCGTCCTTCGATTCAACGAACAGTTACGTTACGTTAAATGGATAGCCGACTGGATGAGAGAATATAGTTTCCTTCAAACACCCAAACAAGAGGTTCGCAATAGGAAAGGAGGAGAGAGTCAGACAGATTAAAAAATATTCTTATGAATATCCTGAGGGTTAGGTATTTTTTCTACCATCACCACAAAAAAGAACCAACTATAATAAATGGTGACCAGATGCCCCTTCACAGGAATGAAAATTTTGGCAGTCCAAAACATGTGTTGGACTGTGGTAAATGTATGCACAACAATTCTTGAAATATTGTCAATGTATAATTCCACCAATAGGTGGCACTAGGTCAGATGTTATCAAATATGAGTCTAGTAGTTAGCTTGGTGAAACAGGAAGCACCCCTTGACCAGCTCTAGGAAGCCCCAGTTTCTAGAACCAGATGTTTAACACGTGACACTCAAAGCTACATTTTAATTTTATTTGCATATCTTTGATGTTTAAGTATTTTAAAATAGTTCCTTTTACCCAAATGACTTCCCAATAATGCACCAAGGATACAACCAATCAATGGATGCGTTTGGGCACTCAACAAACTGGGGTATTGACTACAACAACCCCCTTTGCAGCCAAATGTGGCAACATCCACAACAATCGGACACTCAAAGACAAAGACCACCATCATCTACATGCACAGACATGGACAGTGAATTTAAAGAAGAATTAATTAGAAAAGGCGTGAATGATGACAGCCTGGACAAACTAATAACTAATGGGTTTGTATCCAGAAGTTTGTTTGAATTGCTAAATACAGAGGATATTTCCCAAATTGGAATAAAGACACTGGCCCAGAAAAAGTTATTGCAGAGTCTGTGTCATCCCAGAACGGAACCATAACCTCAGCAGCAAACAGCAGCACCAACCACATCATCCTTCATTTGATCTGCTTGGTGACATCAACTCAAGAGTAGGGAATATGCTAAAAGACTGCCCAGCCGACCAACAGGCCACCCCAATCAGCCTTTCAGGTGAGAGGATATTGATAAATCCACTGGCTCACTTGCTCCCACCTGACAAGACAAAATATCATAAAATAGTAGATTTTGTCATGTCACAAGAGGATGAGACAGAACAACAGATATGGAAGGAGGGAGCCAACAAAGTTGTTCTTAAATCTGCATCAAAAAGGTGAAACTAGAGGAGGTGACGCCAATGATGTGGTCAGCTGCCAATATCGGAATCCTGATGGAACTTATCAGGGAAGGGAAAGTGCAAACTGAGAGCATTTTTGACTATCTCTCTCTATACAGTGAAGATCAGTGAGTTAGTATCAGTCTATAAATGGATTCTGTACTGCGTTATGATGATCGTTACAGGCAGGTCCAAGCTGCAAATAGATTCCGTTGGGGATCAGACATACACCACCTGGATAAATTACATCTGCGTTTCCGAGAGGAGAAAGTTGTAGGGAAAAAGCAAAGTGGCAAAGAAATTAATGTGTGCAGCAGATTCCAAGAGGATAAGTGCAAATTCGGAGATAATTGCTATTTCCGCCATGTTTGTCAAATATGTGGCAAAGGTCACCCTAAAACCCAGCATTCGAAACTAGACAGGCGGCGAGATTAATAGGAATACCAGGGGGGTCCTCAGGGATCTCAAAATAAGTGAGTGGAACAAAGAAACTTTAAATGACGTTGACAAAAGAATTTATAATGAATGGTATTAAAAATGGTTTTGACATTATCAATAAAGTGGAGAGCTTACCAATGTTGAAAGGGGATAACTATAAGTCGGCATTAGAAAATAGACATGAGGTAGAAAAACAAATAAGAACTGAGATACAAGAAGGTCGCTACAAGATTGTAAGAAGAAAAACCCTTTGATTGCTAGTTTCCTTGGTGCTTATTCTAAACCTGATGGAGGGTGGATTATCCATGACTGTGCCAGCCTCTTGGTTGGCTATGCTTGAATGACCAAAACTGAATTACTCTATAAAAGAAAAATAATATTATAATGACATGGTCATAGTGCGGGCCGTGTGTGTATAACATGCAATTTTGTATGAATAGGCAGTACCTAAGAAAGGCGGCAGAAATTGAGTTACTAATAACTTGGGTGAGCTACATATAGGTATTATTGTGCTTCCGCTCTGACCAATGCCCTCTTTTTTTTATAAATAGACAATCCCTAACACCAGCCACAGCCCAGCAACAGACCACAAAATTGAGAAAAATAAGTGTTCATTTGTGACAAAATATCTAGAATACACGGGCGCAGTCACTTGTTCGATGCATATGGTAATTTAAGGTTGCATTTCTGCAGTATATTTCACGTCAGTTGTATGACAGCTACGCCACTTTGCTTTTGCTTTGCGATCTCTAGCTTTGATAATAATTGATTTGGGGGCTTTTCCTGGTAGTAATAGCAAAGGTGTGCCGGATTTGCCAACACTTCTTGCACAATACACATTTAGCCCAACTTTGCCATCAAAATACTCTAAGAACATATATAATATGTGGGGGTATTTCTCAAATTGTTAGAGGTGAATTTTGGAAACATGGGTGCTGTGGCAATTTTTTAGAGCTTTATTCTTGCTGATTTTTTTTTTTTCTTTCTTTTTTTATTATTATTCTGATCATGAAGTTACTCTTGACGGTTTTGGGAATGTAGTGTGGCCCTGTGAATGATGAAATATAAAACAATTTCAAACAACAATGTACTACTATTTTGGTGTATTTATTCATAGATAACAATGCTTTCTAATAAATGAAAAATAACAAATGAAAAGTACACATTTACACATTCAATTCTGTTAAAAGATATACTATTATGTATGACTGAATTTGAGAGTAAACAATAATACTAGACTATGACAAAAAACTCTCACCTAAGCATCCACAACATGACAAAATGTTGATATAGTGTCATAAGTATATTGCTATCAGTTTTTATGATCTCACGAATTACTATAACCAAATATTGAAATGAAGCATTGAGATGAAATTTACAAGCAGATACACACTTTAAGCATGGTATATCAATTTATATGCCTTTATCACTAAATATTTGAGCAAAATATTATCTGTCCATCTCATGGTGAATCGTCATCCATCACGAGAATATGTTTTACACTTGAAGCAATTGAATAAGGGTCTAGTCCTAGAATGATTGGGGATTTTCTGATTTGCCATTGCTGTAGCTACCAAAAGTGTGCCCTTTTGAAATCTCTCATGTCTCATTCTGTTTTTGATAAACATAGAGAAGCTGTATGTGTTTTTATTCGAAAAGAGATGTAGATTCAATTAAATTCAATGCAAAACATACATTTTAGTCCACACAATACTTGGTTGCCATGGAAATCTAACCGAGGTGATTTGAATTATCACAAAGTTTACACCCACAGCAAAACTGGCCCTCATTTGGCCTCAAATCCTTCATATCTATAGCGTCTCAATACACACTAGCATGAATTTGCAGTGTGTCAAACATATTAAAAATTGACAACCTTGTGTGTGGATTTCTTTTAAATTGATTTGCAACAAAAATACCTATTTTTTCGTCACCTGCAGAAAGCCCAACAACGTGGTTTCCCAACACCACCAGTCCTCACACCCACTTCTCCAAATTAAACTCCCTATGAATCTGCTTGAAAATTTGCAAGCAGGTACAAAAATGCACCCTCTCTCCAAGTATGTCCCGAATTAGTGCACAAGCAAACGCCATACACCATATAGTCAATATTTCTAAAGTTTAAGGAACTATGTTTTATTGCTGAACCGTAGTAACATTGACATTGTTTACAAACAAAAACGGCGTGCAGCAGCTATTATTTTAGGACTAGACCCATAAGTCTGAAATAGATCAGAAATGGTGGTAATGGTGGTAATCACAAAATACTAAGTTTTGCTGAACTTTTTTACATTCGATTGCACATAGGAATTACTGAAACTAACACAACCTATAATATTCATAGTTCAAATTTACACACTACTTTTCAAAAACATTCTCTTTGCTATTATCAATATTCATTTTCACAAATATTTATCTAAATGCCAACATTTATATTACTGTATAACTGGAAATGTTTGCAGTTTTATCAGCAATTTCTGTAGGTAGGTGTAAAATGCAGATTTAAATAGTCAGCAAACATTTATAGCCTATGTAAAGTAGGTCCAGGATGGACAAAAAATAAAATAGTCACAAAAATTATTCATGGATGAAAATCGCAAAATCTGATAGCCATGAATGACAAAATTAACATGAAAGTACAATGGAAATTGATCTAAATTAGAAAAGCCATACATTTCTATATTTTACAGAATATGCAGGCAAAAACTTGTGTATACTAATTTGGACAGTATTGTATCAAAATAAATCTTACACCTACAAAATCAACAACATAATCTGACTGATCCTCTTGATCTGATCTATGAATCTCAATGCTAATCAAACTTTAGCTGGTTATTTAATATCAACCCAAAATCTTCATGTGGTGCCAGAGTTCAGGTCTACCCATATCTTCTAATATGAGGCCTCCTGTCATCAGATCTTTGTTGAAACTAGTATTCCGGCCAGTATGATTTTATAATTTATCATGTCTACGATAGCCTAGTGTTGGTCTCTGCTCATAATCTGTTGTTTGTATCCAGTGAATTAGCTTGGTTGCCTAATATGCGTATTCTCCTCTAATGTCTCAATATCTTCTTGGGTAAGGATTTTTCCAGACTTGGTCGGCATATTTAAGAGATGAGGTCTAACAAGTGCCCACATAATACTCAGAATTTCTTCATGAACATTGTTGTAGGTACAATAGATCTTAGATGTCAGAGTCTAGTCATAGTGTACATTTTAATGACATGACGAGATCATTTTATGTCGAGACACTGGCACTGCATCTATTTCTTTTAACTTTATCACTCACATGATTGAGTTTGCCTTGTTTATTTTTATTGATTAAGAAATCATCTAACAATGACTAATCACCTGTCCATTCATACAAACTGTCACGTTATCATATGCGTAGATCTAGGTTTTCTTTGAAGTGAAACCTTTAGCAGGCTATTTGCTTACCACTGTCAATCCAGTCCTAAGTCCTGAGGTGTTTATAAGATTACAAAATACGAATGCACAATTTAATGAGATCACAGCCAGACACAGTCTATCCATCCTCACGATGTGCACAACATTCTCCACATTGTCATATAGAGTCCACTGTCATTAGACAACACATATGGTTAGAGATTGAATTTTTACCAAAACACGACATTGAAACAAAAGCGGTACCATTTAAAACATTAATATTACTAGTACTTTGGCTTTGCAATACTTAAGCCAAATGCCATATTGATTTCTCCAACTCAAGTTTTTTTTTTTGAGTAGAAGCTGTGTGCAACCTACTTTTTGACACCTGCCTAGATCTACCATCAACAATCGATTTTGGTTTATCCACACTGTGTTATTGACAAGTCCAAAAATTATCATAGTCACACAGGAGATATAAAATTCGATGCAAATTTATTTTCACACTTTCAGGTCATTATATCTTTTATTTGGCAAAAAAAGGCCGCTTTTGACAGCTACCGGCACACAGTCTAAAGACTAGACTAGTCAATCCGATTCCACATTTTGAGTGATTTTATAGTTCACCTGACAAAAAACATAGTGATCTAAAACACTTATTTGTATCGCATTCAACAGATAATAAAATATATTAAGCAAAACAATTCAAACTATCACCAAGATAATTGATTATTAATAGTAAAACATGATTTTGTATTTGAAGCATGTGGGAAAATGGGTGTTCTCGTGTCCATGTTTTTACGTTGTTAAAAAAGGGACTAGTCCGTCAGTCATGTTCTCGCAACGGTCTTTGTAAAGTGGGCGTGGCACCATTGAAATAAGGATAAGCCGGCTCCAAAGTAGAAAAAACGGTAGTGTGATTCAAACTCCGGGTGTCAACAGTACATATATAGGCACTGGCGTCTTATCAAAGTGTAAGGGGATGCATGTGAACTATTAACACCAGGAGGTTATCAAGTAAAGGTAGATTTAAAGCAAGCATATAGGAGTATTGCTATAAACCCTGACCACCACACAATTGCAGGCTTTGATATTTTTTATCTCCAAAAAATAAGCTCATTGATTTTAAAATACGGTTATGGTAAAAAAGAGCAAACGAGGAAAGAATTAGTCGCACTCACTGCAACAGTTTCAGAGGAAGCTGAGAAAATTGCCAAGACCTTTAACATGTGACCTTGAGACAACTGCAGGCGGAAGAGAAATCAAACAACTGGCTTTAAGAAAATTTGAACTGCAGTCATACTCTGGGAATTCCAGGATTAACAAGAATCAGAGAAGTCCTAGACCTTGATGGTATTGGTTTTAGAAGTTAGTACAAACTTAGTTTGTATATTTACACTCTGATAACTCTAGCTCCGAGACCCTTCCCCCCGCCGAAGTGGGACCTGTGGGGGGGGCACAATTGGGAGGATTTCAGCAGTATCCCTGGGACGCACGGATGAGCCCCCATGGACTACCACAGGTTCAACGCGAGATAGAACCCAGGCCAGAGAGAGCTCTGCTGAGACATGCCCTGGCCATCAGAGAACAAAGCAGCAACATCAGCTAATGGACGCCCGGGAGCGGCAACTGGATGAAAGGGAATGGGGTTGCACCAGGTCGCCACCCAGCAGCAGGACCTGGCAAACACCTGAGCCAGCAGCAGCTGGTCTTAAGGCAACAACAGCCGCTGTGCTGCTCTTAAAGGGTGCAAGCCCCTTTAGCGGCCAGTGCCCTACGGGTATTCCAGGATCCGCCTCCCCCAGTGGTGTTCCAAGGCACCCTCCTGCAACCTCAGTGCCTTTCTTTCTATTACGGGACCCCCACCAGGCACGGTGGTAGTAAGGGCGCCGGTGCCTGACCACTCCAGCAGTAGACGGACAAACCGAAAGACCAATACAAGCTGACAACAGACCTCACATAGTAAATCATTATTTTTCACATTAGGTTTACAAAGAACATTATGTTTAATTACTTTAAAGAACTGTAGGCAAAAACAACATAAGGTATACACAAAGTTGGCTTTGATATTTTTTTTATCTCCAAAAATAAGCTCATTGGATTTTAAAATACGGTTATGGTAAAAAGACCAAACGAGGAAAGAATTAGTCGCACTGACTGCAACAGCTTCAGAGGAAGCTGCTGAGAAAATTGCCAAGACCTTTAACATGTGACCTTGAGACAACTGCAGGCGGAAGAGAACGAACAACTGGCGAAGAAAATTTGAACCACCGTCATACTGGGCAATTCCAGGATTAACAAGAATCAAAGAAGTCCTAGACGTTGATTGTATTGGTTTTAAAAGGTTAGTAGTCTACAAATTTAGTTTGTATATTACACTCTGATAACTCTAGCTCCGAGTCTCACCTCAATATATACGCTTGATTACATTTATTTTTGTGAATGACTATTCGCCCGAGTATTAAGTATGTGAGTATGTCATGACTTTACCTATTGAAATGAAAATGGCATCAGTTAGTTCTACCTTCATGATGTGAATTAGCGGTGGAAGAAACTGCAGCTACACAACAAATGGAAGTGGCTGTTGAGATACGCATGTATATTCTCATATTAAGGTTCAACATTGTGACAATGTAATAAGCTGTTTTCCTACTTTAATTCCAAAGTAAACATGGCTGAAGTAAACACATTTATTGCCCATTTGTCAACAGTTTTCTACCGATGCTGTGCTCTCTAAATACTTTTGATCTAGTTATTTGTTTTTGTACCTTTACACACAGATGCAGGAAATGCAGCTGCATCTGAAAACGTCCTTGATAATTCCGATTCCGATGATGAAAATATATCACTGGTAAGTCAGTCAGAAGAGAAAATCAATACTTCTCTAACCCCCCAACAGCTGAAAAATGCACACCAATATGCAGATTCTCAAGTTATTGAGGTCATTACGGAGAACCTCAATGACCATGTGCCAATTGTAAGTCTAATTTTGCATTGCTTCGGGCTTGTTACAACAGAAGCTGTGTTGTGTGACATATGTCTGAAATGGATACATTACAGATGTGAGAGACTAACCGAGTGAGACATCAATAAGATCGAGAATGGCAGTGAACACGAACAATACACATGCAAGGCATGGTCCATCCTAGCTAATACAGGTGTAGGGGAACAGGAAACTGTAGTGGATGGAAATGCAAAGAATAGTATTCGTTAATGAACCTCTAAATTAAGTTATGGGTTACACTTGTGCGTTCACCCATTGTACTAATAGTACGTATAAGATAGAGCGTTGGTTTCAAAAAAGGTGCAAAATACACAACTGCCGTAGAACAAAGAATGTGTTTGTTCAGCACCTTTTAAACTGCATCCATTTCCAAAGAATGCTCAACTAAGACAGCAGTGGACAAAAGCTGTGCAGAGACAGGAAAACGTTGTTTTGCCAAGTGGTCAAATTCGCAAGAAGAACTGGTCACCAGCTAAGTACAGCAGAATTTGCTCCAAACACTTTAAGTGTGGGATTAATGTGCAAGAATCTGTGCCCACAGAAGACCTAGGAGATGCGGGGAAATATGTGATGCCCCGGATACCACGGAGGCAACCCAAAGAAAGAGTAACTGCTACATCAACTACATCAACTACATCTACATCGACAGAGAACAGTGATGGCCAGAGGGGTCTCTCACCAAAAGAACATTCATATGCAAAAGCATGCACTTGTAGCTGTCACTTTTGCAAGTGCCAAGTCTCTTGTTCTGCTTCTTGTGCCTGTCAGTGCCATGTATATGTATGCAGCTGTTGTGATCAATCTTTGAAAGTCAAAGATATAAATGTTGAACTTTTTGATGTTAAGTCAACAACATTAACTGCAAGTGTGGATAGCTTATCAGCCAAGTCGAAAAAGGATGTATTATCTATGATACATTCTGATGAGCGGGTGAAAATCTATACTGGTCTACGCAGCAGAGCACAGTTCGAGGATCTGCACAGGCATTGTTTAAAAATGGGTGCAGATAAGATGAGATACTGGAAAGGTGAAATGAGCACTCCGCCCCTTACCAGAGAATTTCAGTCTACCCCAAAAAGTCGGGACCTAAAAGAAAATTGGCAACTGATGAAGAACTTTTACTCACTTTGATGAAGCTAATGTTAGCAACCATTAATGAACTACTAGCTGATATATTTGGGGTTTCTGATACATTAGTCTCCATTGTTTTTAATGCATGGGTATAATTTCTTTCTCAGCAGTTATCACCACTGAAAAATTGGCCATCTAAGGTGTTATATCCTGATATATATTAGCTATGAGAGCAGAGTCTTGAGACAAGACTAATGCAACAGCTGTGTCTATGTTGACTGTATACCTTGTGACGAGGCTAGTTTCCGGTTTGAGAAATAAACAATGTGGATTATTTACGTGTGATTCTTTACTAAAGTACAAGTAAAAAAACTCTACGATTTAACAACTGGCGACGAGGAGTAAGAATAAATACAATGCAGTGATTCAAATGACCACATTTACATTCAAATATTCATTCAGGATTAGTGTCAAAAAACAGTTTTTTTAGCCGTTCCATTCACACGTGGATTTTGTACCTTTGGCCTATAGTCGCCCAGGGATGTCACATAGACTTGCACGGATTCCCCTTGCGAGCTAGATTCAGTTTCAAGTGATTCTTATATTGTCCTAGGTAATGATGATAATATCCATGCACAGTGCTGTAGTTCAGGATAGATTTTATTACTGCTAAGGCCACGGTAACTTGATTCTATGGATGACGAGAGCGCCGATGCATTGAAATAACCCCCGATAGATAAATAATCTTTCAAATGGCGTGTGCTTTTATATTCGCCGACGATTCAGCTAAAAAATCCATGTTTTTATTATTTCGGTCGCCCGATGGCGCCATATTTGCTAGTGACGTCACGCTACCAAGGACGCCAATGCATTCGGTTTCGGTTTTAAAGCAGATGGACGCGGGATATTGCGCATGCGCACTCACACGGAAGTGTATATGTTTCCACTTAAAATTAGTAAGTTTTATTTTTCTATTTTCTGGCAAGCATTCGTAATAGATGTGATGAAAAACATTACTAATGGCTTACACATTTGTTTAGTTGAGAACGGCAGGTGACAAATGTAATGTTCAATTGATTTGACAACCGGAATCATAGTAAAACTAAGTCAAAAATGTAGATGGCTGAGCGATAATAAATGCCGATTTTAACACATGAGTGAGTTTCCTTTGTTGTGTGACAGAATTTGAGCTTTCCAGATATTCCTAGATGTAAATATTGACATACCCTATGATAAGACCCATCATCATACTTTGACTGGTTGGGGTAAGGCTATTTCAGCCCTTAACCCGGGACTCCTACACCTATCAGACAAGGAATTACTTCACTACCTACGAGGGCTAAGGTAGTCAGATATACATGTACAGCGATATCTTTCCTAGGTGTCTCTTTTTCTAGGTATACAGGGTATTAAATCAGCTGCACATGTAGGGCTAGGGTTAGTCACCATGTACCTGATGTCCCTTCCACACAAATGATGCTGTGTGCCAGCCACATGTAGCACTCCCTAGAAGCATGAGTGGCTCTTGGGTAAAGCCTTTGAGTCCAAATGGGCGAGTCAAGCCTCAAGGCCACCCTAAGATGGGTCAGCACCAGGCAAATGGTAGGACCATAGATGGATTATACAGTGGTCTGATAGTAATACTTGATGCTTGGCTATGACCTGGTGATCGACCCCATAGGCCTTAACGGGCTGAGAGAGAGTGTGCACGGAATTGACTAGTGTCTTCACCTTTCATGGAAATACACATTGACCCATACCTACTAAATAAAGACCAAAATTACCATTGGTACAGTGACTACTGAATATTTTTTTTATTCCCCTTATCCCAAACTTTCCTTCGGATATTCATTTATTTTTATTTTCCCCCTTCCTGTCCGCTATTGACCATGCGCTTTATTTTTATTATTCTTACCCACCTTTGTGGAAAATTTTACGGCCAATTTTTTCGCTATCCATAGAATCAAGTTACCGTGGCCTAATATTAACAATTATTCCGCAGTCACGCTTCTGTGAATAGTCAATGTCGTATCTGTGACAAATTTCGCTACTATTGACATTCTCCATTGCTTCTGCTGTTCTATATATTCTCAACAGTCAAATAAAATGATGACGAACGATAGTGTGACGGTATTTGATCCAAAAAAAAGAAGTTCTCATCATATTTGGGAAGATTCAAGGCTCACCTTCATACAAAGAAAATTGGTGTTTTGGCTGCAGGTGCGAATGAAGCAGCCAGAAATGCCACAGATTTTGACAAAGTAAATGAATTCATTTCGAAAATTGGACCAGAAGCATATGAAATACTAGAAAACCTTTGCAAACCACAACAACCAGATGAAAAGAAATACGATGAACTGATTAGTCTAATGAAAGGACATTTCATAAAATCTAAAGTGGAAATTGCAGAAACATTCAAGTTCCATCATATTACACAAGAGAAGGGTGAGCCTATAGCCAAATATGTAGGACTTTTGCGTGGCCAGGCTGCAGATTGTAACTATGGGATTTTCCTGACCCGTGCATTGAGAGATCAATTTGTGTGTGGGTTGTATGAAAAAGAGGACCAAACTAGTTTACTGAGTGAAACCAGGGATATAGAAGCTTGCATCAAATTTGCTACTGCTGCAGAGGTGGCAAGGGAGCAAGTAACTGATCTTCGCAAGCTGCAATTTCAAACATCACCTCAACCTGAGGTACATGCCATGAAGCATGTGAATAAAAACATAAAATATTCAGAAAAATCCAAACTTGCCAAATCTTTCAAATCTGGTTCACAGAAACCCACCTATAAGTGCTATTCTTGTGGGAAATCCAATCACAAGCGATCAGAATGTAAATTCAGATATGCTGAGTGTGAATTATGCAAGACAGTTGGTCACATAAAGGCAGTTTGTGGAAGAAGGAAGGACCTGAATGCAATAGAGGATGATGGTCAGAGTGACTCTGATAGTGATAATTTATTTAGTGAATTGTTCATGTGTTCTAAAAAAATGCAAACTCCAAGAGAATCATTGTACCCATTACCATACAGGGAAGAAATGTTCAAATGCAGCTTGATACTGGTTGTGCCTTGTCCCTCACACGAAAGGAGAAATTATTAAAAATTGGTATCTTTGCAGATGCCCAGAGTCGCA